>JAYDZE010171780.1:0-21780 GCA_034509125.1 Monilaria moniliformis | reverse complement strand
CCTAATTAAAAGCTCCTAAAATACCGTGCCGAAACCCAAATGGGTCATCTGAAATGGGACGGAGGGAGTACTATATTATATATGTAATCATTGAGCTCTGAAAGCATCATACTTCAAACGCAAAAAACAATTTAAGATTCGACTTCGACAGCGGCAATTCAAGTTACACAATAAATAAATATTATTAATTCATAAATCAAGTGGCGCTGACCGTGGCATATAAATATTTATGTCCTCTCGCAACTTAATTGGAGTTTAAACACAAATATTATGTTAAATATCTTATGCGAGCGTTATTTATAAGCATTGTTCTCGCTTAGTCTATATTTAGATTATGTTTTATAGATTTATTTTAATTTTAATATCTCAAAAATTATTATTAATGTTATTAATTTTATAAATTAATTAAAATCAAACCTGATTTCTTCGTTTTATCTATAATTTCAAATAAATAAATAAAATAATAAATTTATCTTTAATTATTATGTAATTTATAAAATTTATAATAATAATAATAATAATAATTTTAAGGTATTAGAATCAAATTAAATATATAAAACAAAATAAATAATTATTTATTGGTCGTTATTGAATCAATTCTTGAATCTGGACCTCAGAATGATTCTGTTTCCTCCGCCAATTGGATTTCTAGTTTCTTCCCAATCCCTATTTGGACTATAATTTTCTGATTTCAACAGGTCTCTGTTTTCTGGTGTATATAGTATTTCCATAGGTAGGGATAGAATTGGTGAGTCTATATCACTCTCTCTCTACTTTAAGAATCTGCTGGAATAAAACAGTTACTCTTTCTCTCTCTACGTCTTTATATATTTCGATCTCCGTTCTTTTATAGTGTTTTTTCGGAATTGTGATTTACGTGCTCTAATTTGAGTTTGTACCAAATTCTGCTTCCAATTCGGGTTGAACTAGGTCCCTGTCCTTCTTCAGTCGGTTTAAATAATTCAAAATTGCAAGAAGCTAGATATTGAATCTCAAGTTTTTTTTATTAGGTTTCGTCTCCGAAAAATCATTGCGGAGATTGTTGAGGTTTTTCAATGGAGTCCCTTTCAATTCAAAATCAAGGTAATCTCAATTCCACATCAGAAGATCTTTTCAACTCGATTATTCCATTATTGAAGCTCATAACTCTCATCAGTGACGGAGCCAGAATTTTTAGATGGGGTCCAAGAAGAATTTTAAAAATAAAATTAAACATAAATAATATTATATAAATTAAATATAATGTTCACAAAAATAAAAACCAAATACAACAATATTACAACATTTCTCTTCTATTCTTTATCTTCTGAAATCGCTGCATAATAGTTTCATTAGTAACATTAATAAATACACCCTTTTCGATATTTACTTTAAATTTGTAGATGAGTATAATGTCCAACAAAATTCAGCCATTCAATATTTTCAGCTATGAGGAAAATACAGTGAGGAGCAAAATATAATAAGGAGCAAACTACAGTGATAAGCAAAATACAGTGACTCAGTGAGGAAAAATCAAACGACATCAAATTCCAGTGATTTTCAGCAAGCACACCAATAATTTCCAGTAGATTTTCATACATTTCAAACTCGATTATGCAAAATTGAGAAATGCAAAGCTCACCGCAGTCAACGAAAAACTGGAGAGAGGAGAAGTAGGCGAGCTTGGAATTGAAAAACGGTGACGTTTCAGCGACGATCGGAACTGCCGCAGTGGCGACGACAACGGCGCGCCGGCAACAACAAGGAGAGGAGGAAGGAACGGCATGGAGGCGGGGCAACGTTTAGCAAAACAGAGGTAGAGCCATAGAGGTGAATACAAAATACCTATTTCTATGATTGTATATTCATACATATCTATTTTCTTTTTTTCTTTTTAATAAATATTATGTAATTACTAAAATACCCCTAAACTTTTTTAAAATTACTGGGGGCCCCAAGGGCCCCCCAGGCCCCATTGCCCCTCCGTCCGGACCGTCCCTGCATACAGCGGTGAATGTAGAAAAAAATATTGGTAGAGACTGAAATCCTCTAATTTTCAACTTTTCAGCATTCCATGAGCATTTAACTATTCAAAATCTAAATAAAAGATAAATATTTTGGACATCACATTGATTTTTTAATTAGACTTAAACAAATTGAAAATCTAAATTGGAAATATATTTTGTACAATTTTATAAAAAATTACAAAGATTGAATTTCACATCAAAATTATCATGTTATTTCACCACATCATAAACTAAGTAACTAATACAAAATTGTCCTCACGTTAATTAGGGGAAAATTTTATTTATTAAGTATTTTATAGATTTAAATAAATTTAGGAAACTAACATATATAACTGTGCGAAATGAGAATAGAACATGTAGTATTTAATCGAATTTGGAACATATACATGTATATAAAATTCTAACTAGAACGGATATTGATCAACATGCCTACAAATTTTTCTTAAATATAATCTTTAGTTATTTACATTATTATTATTATTAATAATTCATATGTGATGTTCAATTTTTTTAGGCGAATAACTATTCAATGTAAGAAACTTATTTTTTTACAAAATTAAATAAGTTCGAGTAGTCAATCAAATTTGTGATGGGTAGGAGTGTATAAATTTTTAGACGGGTCAAAATATTAATAAAATTTTATTTATTATTTTAATCTTTTATTTTTAGTTATTTATTATAAATATTTACTTTATAATTGAGATGGTAACCAGCCATTGAAACTATCAATATGTATAAATTTAAAAGAGTTCGGACAATTAGCATGTATTACTATATGCGTTTACGACAAAAATAGGTAATTAACATGTATTTATACTATTTATTACAAATATTTACTCTTTAATATTCAAACTTTATTGAGATAGATATCTATTACTATTATAACAATTTATATTCAATATCTAGATATCTCATTAATTTAAAAAAGTTTTGATAATTAGCTGGTATTACTATATAAAGACAGATCCGAACATTAATTGGCATTCCTAAGTGAGAATTTCTCAATTTATAAACTTTTTTTATATATTCTATTTATTATTAAAGTTTCATTTGTAATATTTGGATTGTTATTGTGACTGATAATAAATTTTGTAACAACTTATATTTATAAATTAAAACAAGTTCGAGTAATTAGCGATCATTATTATACAGATTTAAGATAAGGACTAGTATTAAATTAACTTTTTAATCAAGCTTAGGACAAGTATATGTATATTCATTTTAGACAGGTTTCGATAGTTGAATCCTAACATCAGAAGTTCAGTTTATCATCATGTTCCGCCAAGATTAATGATTCGAGGTGGTTGAACTCTAGCCTTATCATTTGGCTTCCTCATCATGCTCCATTCCAATCAACAACTCACATGATTACGCTAATTAAATATAAAATTATTTTTTAAATTTATATTTATAAACTATAACGTAAAAGGATTCTTCGCTAAAATTTGATGAAATATTATAACTTATATAAATAAGAATAAAATATTTTATCCTAATATAAAGATAGATTTATTTACTATAACCATAAATACAATGTAAAATAATTTCCAATCGAAACTAAATTAATATATACTATATGTGCGATTTAATATATATAAGAAAAATTGGCAAAGAAAGAAGGCCACATATGGCATAAAGTTAGCCTCAACATCGCAAGAGGCGAACATGCAAAACCCACTATAGATAGTTTTTTGAACAAGATTTGAGTATCATGTGGCAACATGTATCTCTGTCACATTCCTCTTCCCTAGTTAATGATGTATATCTTAAGTCAATAATGAGAATAATAGTAAAGTCACCCACGCATCTATAATCTATACATGGGTGATTTTTTATAATATAAAATATATTTGTAATATTATCCAATTTCAATAAGTATGCCGTACCGAAATTCAGTATGCCACAATTCACGATATATCGAATTTTGATACGCTATACTGAATACACGGTATAGTACGATATTGCAGATTTTCCATACCAAAATTTCGGTATACCGGAATTTGGTATACAGAAAAATTTAGTAAGGTAACAGTATGGTATTTATCCATACCGTTATTTTTTATACGGTATATAGTATGAAAATTTTGATATGGTATACTGTACCGACCCACCCCTAATTATGTCGATGGAATAGTTAATCTTAAAAAAAGTTGGATATTGAAAATATAATTTTCGGAGATGAAAATAGAGCTTTCCTAATACTATGTGTTTTGACTCAAATTCAAAAGAACTTGGTCAAATTACACAGAAAACTAACTTCCCAATATTGTCGACATCACTTAACTTACAAATTAAGACTTATATTTTTCGGACGCATCACAAACGTTTACATTTATTTTCCTGAGTAATGCTATTCACACATAATATTTATATTTTGCACAATTAGTGATTAAGATCAAGGACGGATCTAGGTGGGAATGCGCGGGGTCGGTCGATTCCACCGTCGGCTCATGAGTACCAATTTTTTTTATTAATTTCGATCTTTCGAGCTGCCGTCGATCTCACGTACAACAGTTCTGACCCCACGAGTTTTGTTTTCTGGATCCGTCATTAATTAAGATATCATTAATGGGATGAGATGAGATAAGAATTTACTTGTATATCCTTAATATAAATTGATATTTATCCATTTAGGATCGATCTCCCTCCTCCCTCGACTGATCACTCAGATATTGAGATTGTCGTGATTAAGGTTTAGGGTTTAGGATTTTGATGGCTCGTGGCATTTTTTTGATAGTCTCATGTTGTTCAAGGCGGCAAAGACTCAAGAGGTCCTCTCATGTGCATTAATGGATCTTGTAGATCATTGGAATTCTCTTGGGTATGTATCTGGCGTTACAAGACAAGCTATATACCAGCCAAATTAGTCATGCCCTTAAATAATTAACAAGAATATTATATTACAAATATGAAATATTATGTGTGAATAGATTTAAAATATTTTCCTAGCTAACACGACTCAACGCTGTCAATTTCAATTTAAAATAATTAAATTCTTTATTTTAATATACAGTGTGGGATTTTAACTTATAAAAAGTCTCAACTTCTAATAATCCGGTTGACTTTATGTTAAGCCCATTAACGGATTTCCACATAATAGATCATTGACATCAATTTATTTGAAAAATGAGCTTTCCCATTGATCGACCTCTTACACCAATATGGTCCAAAAAAAATTCAATTTATGGCATAAGAAGCTACCAAGAATCCCCACTTAATTCTCATCGTCTCAACCAGCTTAGAATTAATTGTACATTTAAACCATTATTTTTATTGAGCCCCACTTTTGTGTGCGCGGATCTGACCCGATTTTATTTTATTTGAAAAAAAAATACTTTTGTTAAGAATAACTATCACTTTTGCGACTGTCACTTTAAATCATAACAAGTGTCATTCTTTATTTGGAATTCACTATCAAGTTTATTCATAGCAACCCTGGTCATAATAAACAATCATTTTCAACATGGTCACTTTTATTTACAAGAATAATATATTTTCCTTGTAACTCAGGGTGGAAAAGAACTCACATATATTTTTGTGGTTTTTATTTTTAATTATTTAATACTACTATTATAGCCATTTATTGTCATTATAGTACTAGGTTTTAAAATGTCAAGATAAAGATAGAGTAAATTATAAAATAAATAAATAGATAAATTCTAGTGAGATGAGTAGCCCTCCACATGACAATTATACCTTCTAACGTTTCAGAGAATAGCATATTACATTAAACAATTATAAGTCTCAAAGATAATAAAGAATGCTTAGTTGAATAAATCATTTTTCAATATAACATTTTAATCTATGTGAGAGATTCAAGTGATCATATATTTGTGAAGGAGGGGTAATACTCATCATGTTGATATGTTGCTATCTGAACTATAGAAATAACAATACTCACGTACTAAACACAATTATTTATAAGGCGCCTAAATATGGTTATTTTCACAAATTTAAAAATTGATCATAAAAATAATGGACTTTGACCTTATAGCTAATTTTCCATAAATTCATATTTTTCTCAAATCGAAACTGATGTGGCAAGTCCGAATATCTATGTGGACCAAAATGTCGACTTTTGGTATGAGGTGGCAAGTCGAAATATCAATTTAAACCAAAACGATATTGTTTTGGTATAAAATTTATGAAAAAAAATTAATCTCAAATTTTGCACCTGACAGGTAGAGAGAGTAGCTGCATGAGAAGGTAGAGAGAGAAAGAATGAGACGAAAGATAGAAACGACGAGTGAGTTGGATTGAGAGAGCGTAAGAGAGAAGAGAAGAAGGGTGAGGTATTGGATTTTTTTCTCTTTAAAAAAAATTAAATTTAAAACGACTTCATTCTGATAGATTTAATTGTCACTTTGGGTTTAATTTTACATGTTAGTTTTGATTTGGTCGTATTTTTAAATCGCGGGAAATTGGCTATAAGGTCAAAATTAAAGTTTGTTGCGACCAACATTTAAGTTCATGAAAAATATCAAATTTTCGCCAAATTTATAATTTTAGAAGCAAATAGCTTTATTTATAAATTCTAAAGTTCTTTTATACGGAATTTTCTTATATTTGTTTGCACGAAAAAAAACTAGTTAGTATATCTGAATTTGAGTTCATGTGCATACATGAGAATGCGTAAATATAGGTAGATAAAAATTAAACTTTGAAAAAATAGAAAAATAAAAGAATCACAGCATCCCTTTCAATTGCTAAGAGCAAATTGGGTTAAAGAATTTTTTATTTTTTTTCAATTGCTTGTCATTGTAGTTGTAAAATTTGGTTGCATTTCAGTTTCGTTAATTTGGCATTACACGAAGTTTTACTAAGTCAAACACTCTTGCAAACTTTGGTGACTTTTTCAAAGTTTACATTGTCACGTTGGATTAATTTCCCCTGTGAAATTGAATTTCTTTACACACGCTTCAATATTTATATTCAGGGATGAGTATTCGGATTTCGTTTCGGTTTTTTGTCTAATCCAAACCGATTCGAAAATCCGAAATTTTCTGAAAATTAAATCCAAACCGAACCAAATTATCCGAAAATCCAAATTCCAAAATTTGAAATCCGATCCAAACTGAAAATTCGAAATTGCATAAAAAATCTAAAAAACCTAGCAAAAATCCGAAATCCGAAAATATAAAAATTATAAAATAATTTTTCTAAATTAATACCAATACGATTGGTAGTATAGAAAATAGCATGTTTCAATATTCATGTAATAAGAGTATAAGGGTCTTAATTAGAATATATATATACACATTATAGTACTAAAATTATATTTCGGATTTATTCGGTTTTTAATGTATCCGATTCGATCCGAAAATCCAAAATTTGCCAAAAATGTAATCTAAACCGAACCAAAAATCCGAAAAATCCGAACCAAATTTAAAATTTCGGTTTAGTCAAAATCGGATATTCGGATTTTGGATATTTTGCTCACCCCTACAAATATTATCTTTCATGAATCATTTCCCTCGAAATCAGTTGAATTTTATGACTTTGAATAAACTTAATATGCCATTTTGATATATTGATAGGTACCCAAAACTTACATCAAAATTTGTATCTTGAACTATGCAATTTCCGTTTTGCAACTTAAAATTTGAGAGAATGAAAGTTAGGCGTGCAACTGTGCAAACTTTGTACTGACTCCTTTCTAACATACATTTTTCTTCAACAATATGAGAAAGTGAGCAAATTCCACTAAATTTTTTGACAAAATAATTACTAATATTTGAATTTAAGGAAGTTGGAAAATTAAACAAAAATATTATAATAGTGTCAGATCGGAGAAAGTTCTATTAATTTGATAACCCTATTGATGGAGTAATGACTTGACAAAAGATAAATCAATGAGTAAATGTGAAAATGAGCCATTCTTGTAGATTTTTTTAGATGAGGAACGATCATGAATTCACGGTCACCTACCAATTATTTACATATTTATTAATCGTATTATAAAGAAGTACATGTGGAAATGGGCAATTCTTGTAGAAATTTTGAATAGTCACAATTTTAGAGCATCTACCAATCATTTGCATGTTAACATATTGTTTAGAACATGACAATATTACATGTCTTGCTACATGATCATATACATATACACAGTGACAGATCCAAGAAAATTTGTGGGGTTAGGGGTCGGCCGACTCTGCGCGACCCCATCTAGGTCCGTCCCTGCATATAGGTTGAAAGAAGAACCCTATTTTATGTAGATGTATATTTACGTGATCATAGATCTCCATATCATTTGGAAATAGTTTAATTTGTGCATTTGTAAATATATATTCCCTCTTTAAATTTGCAATGTCCCATTTTCTATTTTGGATTGTTATATTAGAAATATCTTATTTTTATTTTAGGGTAAATTTTATGGGCCCGTATCTCATTTTTAACACACATGTGGTGAGACACCGCCTAATCATTTAATTAATCTTCTCTCCTAAATAACCGTATCCAAGAAAAGGAGTCATTTCAAATGAAAGTAGTATATGATAACTCTGGCCATGGTTTTTTAACACACTATTTCGAGGGAAGCATAAGAAACCGCTAGCGAAATACACATGCGTCCCATCATAAAAAAAATCAGAAAAATAATTTGCGACGAGACTGGCGCTGACGCCTTGAAATAAAAAAAATCATTTAAAATCGTAATTTATAATTAATTTAAATTTTATGACCAAAGCATATTGCTCAATTATATATTAAACAAAACTACTTTAGAGAAGATCATCACATTTTAGCGAAGTGAAATTATATATATATATATATATATATATATATATATATATTTTCTAGAACGTCGAAGAGCACAAAACGAAAAAACACCTCTATACAGTGACCTACTGTACCCTTAGCAGTAAAAGTTGTACGTTTTGGGGCTAAAATTGTCAAATCCAAGGTGAAAAATCTTTTTTCTTTTTTGTAGGGCTAAGCGGTGATCTAACGTGGCGTTACTGATTCCCATTGATTGCAGCCTCTGATTCTGACCTGCAGAATGCCGTTTACTTCATCTGAGCCGTTGATTATCTCGCAGCATTGCCTGCGTGGCCCCTAATTTTTTTAATTAAACAAATTTAAAAAATAATTAGTAATGATAACCCCAATATGGTATATTTTTTTTTTATTGTATCGAACAATATTCACTACTAACAATAACGAACCGAATTATAGAAGTGATTAAAATAATACATCGAATTATTATAATTTCTTCAATTTTTAATATCAATTTGTAATTTTTAATATCAATCATTCAATCAATTTCATCTAAGAAAATAAACATTTATTTTCTTTCCAAAGAAAAACTAGATATGCAAAGATACAATCTTAACTCAAAATTAAGTGGCTAAACAGACCAGCCCATTTGGGTATAACTTTTATTTTTTTAATATTTTATTAAAACTATATCAGAAAATTGAAATAAAAAGGAGTAAAAAGATTTGCAAACTTAAGAATAAGTTAATGAAATAAAGTTTTACTTATTGCATTATGTCTAAACAAGTCTCTATATAGATTTAGTTTGTTAGAAAAGATAAATTATTATTATGAATTTGTAATATCAATCATGAATAATGAACTAATGTATGGATTATAATTTCTTAATATCTTTTTATTATTTCCTAATTCTTCTATTTTTAGTAAATAGAAATCTGGAATAAATTTTATAGGGTTACTTATAGTTTGTAATTTGAAAATTTAGCTTAAGTTTGATTTAGTTTGTTTAATAGCCTAAATTTTGAAAAAAGTTTCAATATTATAGTCTGGATTTTGAAAAAAGTTTTAATTATAGCCAACAACAAAAACAGTGCCGAGTTTGCGGCCGATTTTTGCCGTTATATAACAAGACTCCTTCAATTGATACATGCACTTTGTCAACCATGTCAAAACGAATATTTTGATGTATTACTCGACAATTTTGGTTAAGTATTTTGGCGGAGTTGGGACAATAGTCGTTCTTCGCTCTTTTCCGGTAAAATCCGTACTCACTACTCAACCAAAATTGTCGAGTATTACGTCAAATCTTTATCTTGACCTGTCCGACAAAACTCATGCATTAATCGAATGAATCTAAGACAACTTAAAATTAGCCGCAAACTCAACACTATTTTTGTTGTTGGCTATAATTGAAACATTTTTCAAAATTCAAGTTATATTTGAAACTAAATTAAAGTCGAGGCTATAAATTGAAGAAAAAAACTTATCAGGCTATAAATTATAATTAACCCAAATTTTGTACACACCTTCTTCCATATTTCAGGATCAAGCACAGCTGCTGTAACAATAATCTCCTTCACCGAATACGCCTTTTCATAGCTCTCCTTTTTGCACTGCGGCGCGCGCGTCGGATGCAGCTTTCTATGCGACGTCGTGGTACCCGCCGACCCAGACCCAGACCCATCGACCCGATCCAAGTAATGGATAATAGGTCTTTCACACGGGTTGAAGCTCATGGATCGGGTATTGAATGTGAATGGCGCCTGGCTCCAGCTCCCCCACGTTAAGAACGTTTGCAACGGGGTACTCAAATCCTTGGCCGTCATAGTGAATGGGTAGAGTTGCACGTTGTAGCCCCACGATACAGATACAGACCAGTTTCGGGTCGGGTGATAGCAAAAGCTATGCTGTAGCGCCCGACTCGGATCCACATTGTAGGCTTGGATCAGTTTTTTCATGGACTCGACCCGATTTATGCCTGGAAAAATGGGTTGCACGTAGTCCAGATGGTGGAGTGAGATGAGAGGTGCGATGGGATGGGCTGAGAGTAACCCGAATGGGCTTCCTCGTACGTCCATCTACAAAATTAATGAAAAAATGGTATAGACTTTAAGTCAAAAAATAACTATTTTATTTTTAATTTTTACATATTACTATATTAATCTTTGAATATTAATATATTAACTAAAATGTAAGAGATAAATCGAAGCAATTACCTGATGGAAACCGAGCTCTCTGGTGAGAGGCACTCCAATCTCATTGACGCAGCCACCAACCTTCATATCCGAGCCGTAAAATGCGGCGTACCGATCAATGCACCCATCCAATATCCGCACCAGCTCCGCCGCCAGTGGGTAGCTCACCGCGAACCCTCCGCCGCCGTACCCCATCGTGTACGAGTGCTCCACGTTCTGCTCCACGCTCTCCGAGCTCCCCCCGATGTAATACATCTCCCTATGATCATACCTATTCAACAATTCCACCAAATTCTCCGTAAAATACACCGTATCATCATCTCCCATCACAAACCACCGTGCCTCCGCCTCCGCCGTCGCCGCCGCCTCGAAGCTCTCCTTCACGATCCGCGCGATCCGCACGGCCGACCGCGACCCGTACCAGTTGGTATACTTGAACCTCGTTGTGTCTGCCGACACCCGGTATGGCGGCGAGGTCGCCGGCCACGCCTTCGGCGGCCGTTGGTCGAGCCAGACGTGGCCGCGCGTCACGTTCGGCTTCCACCACAACTCGCAGTAGCGGCGGCGTGTGTCCCACGTCTGGGCCGACCCACCGATCCCGAACACGAGGTGGGATAGGTTGGTTCGATCCCACGGGCGGCCTCGATCGATGTTGAGACCGAGGTTGCTGTCGGTGATGTGGCGGTATGGGCCTCGGATGGCACGATTGCATTCGGGACAGTCGTGGGCCTGCCACCTCGTGGCGCCGGGGGACCACGAGAGGTAGAATAAAGAAAATGCCCCTAAGATGCAGATTGCGAGGAGGGCTCTCATGAAACTAGAAGCTAAAATGGGGATTTTGAGCGGCGGCGGGGAGAGGAGGTGTTTCCAGGGTTTTAAAGGGTCGTGGATTGTGGTTTCCGGTGATGATGACTTTGGCATTTCTTGATTTTGATTTTTTTCTTTTTTTCCTTTTGGTTTTTGGTAAATTCTTGATTTTCTTGATAGGAATGATGGTGGTGTGGATATGAAATTTTATGTTTTGATATGAACGAAGATGGCAATGGGATTGAGGAA
Organism: Monilaria moniliformis; assembly: GCA_034509125.1. NCBI lineage: Eukaryota > Viridiplantae > Streptophyta > Magnoliopsida > Caryophyllales > Aizoaceae > Monilaria > Monilaria moniliformis. Next base: position 9,809 of record JAYDZE010171780.1, on the reverse strand, counting down.
AGAATCTAGATTTTTTCTGCAGATGATTAATGTGTAATACAGAGGGGTTAATATTGATCGGATTTCTTTAATTTTTGCAGATTTTGGTTGCATGCAAAGTTCATTGATTAGGAGTGGAGCACAACTTTGGCATTATGATTGTTTGGAGCGTGTGGAAATATTCTCCCAAATATTTGAGATGTGCACTCAACTAATTAATACCAAGGCAATCAATAATAATTAATTAATTAATTGTGACATGCATGCTATTCTCTCTTTCTCACACTATTATCTCCAATATTAATTGGGCTAAATGTAGTTCATTGCAAAATTTGGTGAAGATAAACATTTATATTTTCTTGATCGGCTGGCTTTTGCAAAATAGTTTTTTCCTCTATTTTGCATATTTTTATTATGATCTTTGACGTCATTTGTTTTCTTTTACAATACAAGAAATCAAATTGTGTTATTAGTGCATTAAGATCACTTAGTCGACCGACTTAGGGCATCCATAATGGATGGTTGTTCACCGTTTCATAGCTGTCTTCTAGCTAGATTTTATACCACTTCTTTTTCAATCCTTTATTCGTTATTTAATACCTATGATTCTATCCTTTATTCATCATTTATCTCTCACTATTAATGGATCTCATATTTTATTTATTTAATTATTTTTTATTTCATATAATTAGCAATTATGTATATGTATATATATTCGAATTAAATTCATTAAAATTTTAAATAAATTTAAATCCAAAAAAATGAAATTTTGTAAACTAATATCCTAATTAAATTATATGCTAATTAAATTGATATGCTAATAAAATTTAAATGTACCATTTAAAAAAAAAAGCAAAAAAAAGAGAAACAATGCAAAATACGAGAAATAACGAAAATAAACGAAAAGAATTAAATTCAAAGAGAATGATTTCTTTTTAAAAATTCATATGCTAATAAAAATTTAATATACCCTTACAAAATAATTGGCAGAAAAGAAAAAAAAGCAAAAAATGAAAAAAAAAACTAAACTAAAAGAAAAACAAAAACAAAAAACAAGCAAAACAAATGGGGTGGTACAAAGTTTCAAACCCACCACCTTTAGCTTTCAAAGCACCTTCTTTTACTAGGTTAGACATTCATTTTGTATTTCAACTAAACACATTATATATATAAATAGAAAATTGAAAGAAAAAAAAGCTGGCGAGCGCGCCAGCTTCCCTTTCCGTGCTAGTTGCTCGTCCCTTGTTTGCGAGCTCCCTCACCCACAACCGCGTCTCTCGGCGAAAAGTCTCCTCACTACGGGACGAGTTCATTTTTTCCGCCCCGTTATGGATGCTCTAAGCTAAACCCTGTTAGTAATCTTTTACACTATCAATCAAAGAAAGATGTAATGTAAATCGATTCGATGTATTCCATACTTGTATTAGATGTTGGAAATTTTGTTAATGTAAAGCAAATAAACTCATATTTAATTATATGGTTATCTGTTGGGATTTGTTGGAATTAAATGGTTGATTTGAAATCTACACTTTGAGTGCATCAAATCAATGTATTTATTTGTTCATTTCCGATAAGAGATAAATGGACTACTTGAATATGGAATATGTGGGAGAATTGAAAAGCTTCAAAAGCTATCCACTTTGGGAAAAAAATTGTTGTTATATATAAAGCTATTCATTGGATAACGAAATAGAATTAGTGGGCATCTATGGAAGACCACAAAATGGGGCTTTTACTTATTAGTCATTTTATGGCTAGCTCACTTCTTACGAGGATCATCCGAGTCCAAGCACAAGCTCGAGCTCAAGCCCGTACACGTCACACTTGTCGCAACAGACGCTTTATATGCGCACATCGCACTTCACATGCGGCTGGTGTGGCATGATAGTGGCTACATAGACACATGATATGGTCGCGGTTGGCATGTGGTCGCCATATGGCACGAGAATTGGGCGGTTGTGATACGTTGCAGGCTCATGAGCATGGGCTGGATAGACACATCCTTTTGGAATGGTAGTTGGGCCAAATGTGTCTGTTCGGGCCTATAGCAGTTGGGCTTGCACCTGTTCACCAACAGCCACCTACAACCTATACTTCTGCAAAGATAATAACAATTTGAATACAACATTCGATCATAGAGTATTTATTAACATATTAGACGAATCGTATGACCACTTACTTAGTCCCAAGTATTCGGTAGATTTGCTAGAACATTGAGCCTATACATGCAATGCATCGAGTTCATATAATCATTGTATCTTGGAGACAATTGCAGTTGTTCGTAAGCACAAAAACGGTGCAATCTCGTTAAAGAGAGATTGAGTCCAATCTAAGCTTTGGTTATTTTTAGTCTTTGTATTTTACTTTATTTATTTATTTTCCATACTCTCCAACTTGTCATCTTCTATTAGTATTGTTACCGCAAAACTTAATATTTTAGTATAGTTACCGCAAAGATGTGACCCCCTTAGTATAGTTACATTTTTTGTAATTCACTCTAAAAAAATGATGATGGAAAAGAGGCGCTCAAGCTGGTCGTTCATTTTGAGCACTCAATATATTAAATCTCTCTCTCTCCCCATATATTTCTAGTTGAAATAAGAATTCTTCTTATTGTCAAAATGTGATAATCATTTTCAATCCTTTAATTGCGAAAATCTTCAGTAAATACATGGATACATGCTACTTTTGAGTTCGAATCTCAAAAACAACAAAATTTTCGTATTTTTTAGTGCATATAAATTAATGACAAATAATGTAACTCTATACTTTTAGTACAATGTTGGACGTTTGCGTAATAATTTGTATTTTATTTTAACATAACCCTTATATATATAATATTAAAAATATTCTCCTAGCCTATTTGCCATTTCTTTACAATTAAATATCAATTCCCAAAACTCCATCCACCGACTCAAGAAAAAATATATTAAAATATTGGAAAAATCTTATTATTCGATATCTCGAACTTGCCCACTTTTGATTGGATTACTTGTTGTCTCTACTTTTAACAAAAAATTATAAAAGTTAAAATTTAGGAATCTGTACTAATACAGTGTCAAAAGAAGAAATATCTACAATTTATATATAATAAACCTCGAGCTGATTGAAGCGTGGCCCACCACGTGTAGCGAAGAAGATTCCAACTCACCATCACTTTCTAGAAACTTCCAGTGTTTGGATTAAATCTAACTGCAGAATAGTGCACTCTCTTGTGGACACGTGTCCCGATACGACCACGCGCCCCCGACGTGGCACTCACACTGAGCTAGCAATTGATACGGCGCTTAAAATATAAACCCCGTCGCCTGATTTTACAGTTTTGCCCCTGTCGTTGCGATTGAGCTGATTAATATAAACCACCTTGAAAATCTGTAGACTCAATCCAGATCGACGTTGAAATTCGATTTGTTTTCTGGGTAATTTTGTTTGAAATCTCATTTTTTTGTTTGCTTTTGGCGGTTTGAGCTGAAATTTGTTTGAGTGATGAATGGAGATGAGAGGAAGGAAGATGAAGCTAATGATGTGAGTGAGAAGCAGTTGGAGCTGTTAATGTGCGGGTATTTTCCGGGGGTGACGGCGCAGAGATCTCCGTTGACTTCGCCGGCGAGTGTGCGGTTTCCGGAGGTGGAGGCATCCGGAGATTCGTGGAAGGATGTCTGCGCCGGCGGATGCGGTTTCGGCATGGCGATTTCCGGTAGATCGCCTATTTTTTCTTCTAAGTTTTTACCGTCTTCTTGGATTTCTCGCTGTAATGATTTGAAATGTATATCATATTTTTGTTGCAGTAGAATACATAAATTGTCGAATATACCCGTAGTTATGAGTTTAAAAGGTTAGGCAAATTAGCTATGTGCTCTGTTTACTAGTTAACTAAAACAGCTGTTTTCGCAAAGAGTAAGCACGAGTAGTTGATTTCAAAGAGTTATGATCATCATATGGATATTGAGGAGTTATGAGCAGTTAATGTCCTTGTTGAGAATAGTTATCTTGTGCGTTATAGAACTAATAGTTTTGTTGAATCAAGGCATACAGAAATCTTTATCTTTCTTAACAATTTCATTGATGATGCTACAATTTGAGAAGATTGTAGATCATTAGGTGATACTTAGGTAGTACGCGTAAGAAAATGCTTAGCTGGTCCTTCTATTGCCTTTGAGGTAGAGTTTTGCGTGTGTTGTCTTCTCTTGCAACTGTTTCAGGAAAAGATCATAGTTGTAGTTCTGGTGGTAAATCGGTGGCTTAAGTATGGGATGTGATAGTTAATGTGTTCACGCCGAGTTTCTTTACGACAACAATGATATATGTCATTTGGGTTCTGTTTGCTCTGGGAAAGACATTGGTATATTCAATTAAACATTTATTGCAGCTTCTGGGAAACTAGTTACTTGGGGTTCGTCTGATGACCAAGGCCAGAGCTATTTCGCCTCAGGGAAGCATGGGGTAATCCAACTATTGTATTGTTTCTTAAATGCTAAGATGCTTCCTGATAATGTTTAGTTGATTTAGCACATTCATTTTTTTCATTTCATATAGGAGACTCCAGAGGTGTATCCTCTTCCAACAGCTGATCCGATTCGGGAAGCTGCTGCCAGCTGGGCACACTGTGTTTCAGTTACAGGTATCCAAAGGGCAGTTTATCTCTTCTTTTCCTTTTCATACTCATGCCATATCGCTGCTTGTGGGAGTAAATTACCATGGCCTTTGAAATAAATTGATAATCAAATGGGGATGTTCTATTCAGACAAAGGTGAAGTGTTCACATGGGGTTGGAAGGAGTGTGTTCCATCTATAAAAATCACCTGTACTTGGACCACTTTGAAAAACAGTGAAGATCAAACTGTCGCAAGACAAAGTTCAACAATAACTGACCAAGGTACCTTAGAGATTATTGTGTTTTAAAAAAATAAAATTTGCCACAACTGTTTTACAATAGATATGAACTGCACGAAGCTAAATATATGTAATAATGGATAACGAAGGCTGATGCTTTAGGGATTCCTCAATCTCATAGTTTGAACTCTACAACTGGATCAGTTTTGGGTCCAGATGACAAAATATCTGGAGACGAGACTCTGAAGCGGAGAAAAGTTGCTCCTCAGCAAGACACCGAAGCATCAACGCCTGCGGATGAAACACATTCAATGCCTCCTTGTCCTGTAAGCCTGGATCCTGGGGTGAGGATCACCTCAGTTGCCGCAGGCGGGCGCCATACTCTAGCATTGTCAGGTAAAGTTCTTCTATGCTTTTGCCTGCAAACTACACTTCAGGTGTAGTTTCTATATCCATGGGGTTACACACTATAGTTTTGTAGGTCTTGTAGGTCTTTTGAAGTATGAAGCTACAGAAGATCTTTAATGTTAAGCAAGAAGACTTTAATGTTAAGGAAGAAGATATTTATTTATAAACAAGAGCTGATGCATCATACTTTTACCGGATTTTAGATGTGGGACAGGTATGGGGTTGGGGCTATGGAGGAGAAGGCCAGCTTGGTCTGGGGTCTAGGATAAAAATGGTGGCATCTCCTCATCTTATACCTTGTATTGACCCATCATCACATGGAGGAGGGAGCTCTGATGGAAATAATCACAAAACTGTTCACATGGAAGGTGGACAGGAAAAATCCATAGGAAATTACATAATGGGTATAGCATGTGGAGGCAGGCACAGTGCAGTGATAACAGGTAACTAGGAAGTGCTATCAACAATATGCAGAAACCTTATTCCCCTGCTGATACAGCTATTTTCTTTTTGCGTTCAGATACTGGCGCACTTCTTGCCTTCGGCTGGGGTCTTTATGGGCAGGTGAGTCTTTTGCGTAATATATGCATTTGCTTGGTCCTGGAATCTGGTGATAAAGATATGCAGTACAAATTAGCTCTGCTGTATAATGAACTTGATTGTAATACTCATTGCAAGATTTCTTTCATTGAAGTTTGGGCAGACACTTTGAATATGAGATGTGCTACTCTTGCTGTTGTCAACTCAAAAAGCTTTCTACTTATGGAAATGAATAAATGCTGTTGATGATGAAGACTGGACACTTATCTTCAATGCCCAAGAGCTCAATAAAATCTTAGTTTATAGATGTGAATTAGTTTTGAGATGCAGAAATGTAGTAGTTCTTTTTCTCATTGAAAAAGACTATGCTTGTTGCATGGTGCAAATAGCCGCTTAAATACAAGCCAAGCCAAGCCAAAACAAGAGGTGGGGAGTTAAGAGAGAAACCAGATGAGAAATATGTAAGAATGATATCAAAGTTGTTTACCCATGACTATATTCTGTTGGTTTGAGCAAAATATCTTATTTCGAGAATCAACCTATTAAAGCGAGGTCAAACAAGTCTATAAATCACTGCAGAAACATCCCGTGACTTCCTCTATTGCTTTGTCTGCAACATGCACGTCCAAAACTTTTTCAATCATGTTGAGGCTTGCTAAAGTTTATCTGCGATAGAGCTATCAAGATTGTTCTTGCTAAAAGCTTTTTCGTTGCAGTGTGGACAAGGGAATACTGAGGATATACTGCAACCAACATTTGTGCCATCTCTAAGAGATTCTCAGATCAAAGCTGTTGCTGCAGGACTTTGGCATACGATATGCATATGTTCTGACGGACGTGTTTATGTCTTTGGTGGGAATCAGTTTGGCCAACTGGGTTTGGGAACACATCAAGATCAATGTGAGGTAAGTTCAATGAGAGTCGTATATTAATGTGTTCTGAACCTGGCTACTCTCTGATCTGTTTTATAGAAGTTGATCTCAAGTACTCTGGTGTGAAGCAAAAGAGAATAAGCAGGTATTCAAAAATATCATTCACTGCCTAAATTCAAAATCGGCCATGAGATCTGCACAAGGGCTGAATGGAAACTGATAAGATAAGGGGCAGGGAAAAGAAAAAGCAATTTAAAGATTTCTTGCCTCGTCCAATTGGCTGACCATTCGGCCCAAAATGAAGTTCTTGTGGGATCCGATTATATGTGATTAGTTGTTTCTAGAAATGGACTTCGGAGATTCAATTCGTATTTCTAAATGATATAACTCTGAAAAAGGTCATGAATTACATTAAACACTGAGATACTTCCTGTATTCCATGCGTATCAGGATACTCTCCTGCTGCAAATCTGTATCTGTGCTGTTTGCAAGTTACTTGAAATTTGGTAGATAGAAAAATCCGAGTATACAAAGTTATTTGACTTTAATATCCAAAATGTTTCAGGTTGATCCCCGCCTCTTAGACACTTCAGTTTTGGAGGGTAAGAGAGCCATAATTGCGTCGTCTGGGGCTCGTCATAGTGCTATCCTAACAGGTAAATCGGATAACTACTTGTTGAGATATCTGTCATCAACTTTTAGTACATTTTTTTTCTTCTCATATTTCAGTTCATAGTTTCCAAGGTATACTATAACTAGCATCGAGTTACAATGTAAGCTAGAACCCTATAACTAAATCAGAGCTGTTGGTAGCTGAGTTTACGACCATATAATCTAGTGGTAATTTAGATTCAATATAAGAGCAGCACGGCGAATTCTCATTTCAAAATTTTCACAGAGGATGGTAAAATCTTCTGCTGGGGGTGGAACAAATACGGTCAGGTAAACCACATGCATCAGGCACCACACTTCATTCCTTGTTTTATGGAGATCTCATATCATATCTTGCTTTCGCATTTTTGGTTTAATCCAGCTCGGTCTAGGAGATGCATTGGACAGGAGTATCCCCGAGGAGGTAACACTCAAGGAGGATTACACGGCAAAGAATATTGCATGCGGTTGGTGGCACACACTATTGCTCTGTGAGACAACTCGATCAAACTAAAGTTGCATAGAATGACATGGTTTCTTTTGAATGTTTTAAGGTTCTTTGATGCAACAATGCTCAACTTTTTTCTCCTGCACTTTCATTGTCTGTATCTTTACGTTTTTCGTGCTTTTCCCTTGTGGCTTTGTTCGTATTTGAAGTGAGATGGGATCGGAGAAGCAGCTTGCACATTATTGTATTTTCAATGATCTTGCAGGTATCGCAATGGCATTTTGTTTTTTCTTTCTTACATTGATGGATATGCCAACGCTATATTGGATTTCGAAATTTAGGTTCCAATTAGATGGAAATATATGTTAATGTTATCATTTGAGTATTGGTTTACTTTGTTATAATAAATTAAAGTGCATACTTTATGCAAATTTTGATGTCAAATTTGGTGTGCATTCATGTGCGCTCTGCTGCATAGCGCGTGCGGATTTGTCCCGATTCGGATCTGGATCTGACTGAATCGGACTCGGTTTGATTTCATTTTTACAAAAAATAATAACTTTTATTCATTAGTATAATCACTTTTATTGAGAACAACTATTATTTTTGCAACTGTGACTTTTAACGGAAAGATGTGTCACTTTTTATTTATACACAGTCATTTATATTCATAATAATTATTTTTTATAATCACTTTTTATGATCACTTTTAAACATAAAAATAGTCATTTTCTACACAATTAATTTTTATATACAAGAATAATCACTTTTTGGAGCTCAATGAGGGAGAGCTCATACAAACTTTTTATTGTCATATTTTTGTAATAAGTATTTTAATTTATAGTTTGTATTCTCAATTTTCAACATTTTTTAAAAAATGACTTCAACTTTGATAAAAGTTTGACATATACATTGCATTACAAAATCCGATGACGGAATGATAAACCAGATCGCCAGATTTTTAATATATTACTTCGCAAATTCTTAGATGAATTATACATGAACTATCTATCCACTTAAAACAGGATGATAGGAATAATGGTAGTAATAAAATATTATAGATTTCAAAACATAAATTTTTAGGTCATTGTTTTTCTTTTAGTTCACATCACTTTGATAAGGATAGTAAGAGAAAGTAATAGTAACAGTTTTGTTTGGACTGAAATGTGGCCACTGATCCGATGACGGAATGATAAACCACATCGACATCTCTTTCATGGACTCTTAACATTAGACTGCTTGCAAGAAATATAGCCTCACATATTTCTCAAAAATCAAACATTTGACTGCTCTCAGATTCACTGTAAGAAATATAGCCTCAAATATTCCTCAAAATCAAATTATTAAATGTCCATTTACTAAACAAGGAACTAAAGAAATTTACAGCATCCTACTAATCTGGAGATCGTAGCTGTCTCTGCTTCCATAATCAGCAGTTGGCATGTTGAAATTTCATCAGCAAGCGCCTACAGAGAATTTCATCAGATTCGTCTCCATAAACGCAGCTAAAAGCACAGAACACATAACACAACATAGCTTATGATCGAGTATTAGACAGTGTAATTACATGAATCAAAAAGTGAAACAGATTATAAAAAAATTGACTTGTTCTTGTCGAAGACTCGCATTCTCAAACTGGGAAAATCAAAAGTGAAAACACATTTTATGTTATAAATAACTAAAAGATGCATCTTTCATTTTCAATCAATTAAGCAAACAACAGATAAAGGACTTAGCTACGGCCATCGGAAACACAACTTAGCTTAACTATCTGAAGTTCCATACAGGTGGTGGCAACACAACTAGTTTGACTATCTGAAACCATCTTTACAAAAAATGCAGTATAGAGCACGAGAGTGCAAATAAGTAAAAGAGCATGAAAGCTAACATATGATGATAACATATCAAAGAAAATGAAGATATAAAAAACAAATATGAACATCAAGGAATTTAGTTGCAGAAGAGAAACTAACATTTTCTCAGCCATGCTACAGCTCACTATAATTGCGCCAAACAGCACGGAATTCTTCGCGGAATGTGTTCAGACGAGCTTTCAGGTTTGGTGTCCTAAAGCTTGC
>JAYDZE010171669.1:0-21780 GCA_034509125.1 Monilaria moniliformis | reverse complement strand
TGGTGGCTAAATAAAATTAGCTTTTAGAATATATAAATTAGAAATCATTTACAACCCATAAATCATGAAGATCTATAGTATATGTGTTATGGAGCATGTATTAAATCATTAGGAAATTGTATGAATTCAAAAATAATTTTTTTTGCCATCTTTGGGATTCGAACCTAGGACCATAAATTCATTTAATAAAGTTCTGAGTCTATTGCAGATCTTCATGATCTAAGAGTTGGAAATGGTTCCTATTTTATAATCTAAGAATGGTTTACAGAATAATTTCTCCAATAGATATAGAGGCTGTTATTATGAATTCCCTTGTTATTGTAAATCCATGAAAAAATAATTTTGTAAATATGAAAAAGATAATTTTCTTGCAATTCAAACCACTAATGTGAGTTTGGCACACTGATTTGCTCAAAATATTACTAATTTGTTGGTTTTTTTTATAGTGATCAGTGAATACAAAATTTGCTTGGTAGGCCCTCATCTCCCCTCCCCCTTATCTAAGCACCATTTGACTGGCATTGACCCCTTAAAATTCAAATAATCTGACACAAAACTCCTTCTTTACTAAAAATAGTAATTACAATCGTAGAAACAATACTTTCCTATCAAATTTGCGGTCTGCGCTCACCTAAATAATTATAGAAGCAAATCAATCTCCATACATGAAAATAGAGTTAGTATTTCAACCAGAAAAGACTGTAAGGAAAACAAGAGGAAAGGGGAGAGAGTTGTAGTTAGATATAACTTATAAGTAGCTGTAGAGCAGATGAAGACAAAGTCGCACCTCAAAAAGCACGTGGGTTACACATGAGAATAATGGGGGGTGTCTGCGTCATATGTGGTCAAAGCAAGCCACATGCCATCGCTCACGCTGTCTGAAATTTTCTATCTATAGAGCCTAGCATTGAATTCTGTGTGTGTGTTTTTCTCACGCACCAATGTGCACTAAAATTATTTCATCCATTCACGGCTTCCCTCCATGTGGATGAGAACGTGGGAATAATTGAATGAGATTCAGATTTCTCCAGAGATAATTTATTTTATTTTTCACCGATTCTGTTCTCAGTTTTTCCCTCTGCTGCTTGCAGGTCCATCGCATGTGAGCCCTGTTGCCCCTCCCCACCTATATAAATCCCACAAATAAATCTTCAATATTTATCACTCCAAATTAATTTAAGACTAGTGTCATTCAATTTCAAGATGATGCACGCAAAAAGCAAAGCTTTTGATTCAGTGTTGGTAGCAGCTGTGCTTTGCTGCTGCATCATCAATGCTGCTGCTTTCACTGCTTCTGGATGGACTCAGGCCCACGCCACCTTCTACGGAGGCTCCGATGCCTCCGGAACTATGGGTGCGTAATTATAGTTTTAATTGAATTGAGTTGATCGAATACTGGAAAAATACTTTTATTTATTTATTTATTTATTTTTGGTTTTTGTTTTTAGGGGGTGCTTGTGGATATGGGAACTTGTATTCGGCTGGATATGGGACGAGGACGGCGGCATTGAGCACGGCCTTGTTTAACAACGGGGCGTCGTGTGGGCAGTGTTTCAAGATAATGTGTGATTACAATGCTGACCCTAAGTGGTGCAAGAAGGGGGTCTCCGTTACTGTCACCGCCACCAACTTTTGCCCTCCCAACTTCGATCTCCCCAGCGACAACGGCGGATGGTGCAACCCGCCGCGCCAGCACTTCGACATGGCGCAGCCCGCTTGGGAGAAGATCGGCATCTACAAAGGTGGGATCGTCCCTGTCATCTATCAGAGGTAAGTTATTAAGTGGCATGTTCCAAAAAAGAAGCTCTAGTAGTCTCCATTACTCTTTTCTTAATGGGATACATATGCAGAGTTCCTTGCAAGAAACACGGCGGAGTCCGATTCACGATCAACGGTCGTGACTACTTCGAGCTAGTGCTGATAAGCAATGTGGGCAACGGTGGATCGGTACAATCCGTCCAAATCAAGGGTACAAAAACAGGGTGGATGTCCATGTCCAGAAATTGGGGAGCTAATTGGCAATCCAACTCCTATCTCGATGGCCAATCTATCTCATTCAAGGTCACTACAAGTGATGGCATCACCAAGATTTTCGATAATGTTGTGCCCTCTAATTGGGCTTTCGGCCAAACATTTTCAAGCCCAACTCAATTCTAGGCCCTTCAACACCTTTTGGGCTTTGCTACTCTTACAGGCCGTGGCGTGCTAACTTTTATACAAAAAAGCAGCCCGCTAATATGTATTTTCCGATACTTGTTGGTGATTCAGAGGAAAGAAAAAGGGATTATTTGCTGGCCTTGCTTGAGTTTCAAAACGACTTCTTTTCATCTTGTTCTTTTAGAAAGAGAAATTATTGGTTCGCAATTTGTATTTAGGATTTGAGCTATAATTTAGACGAATAAGTCTAATAAAAAGTGTATTATTTTCTATTATGTGTTTTTTCACCTAGAACACAAACACAACTCTTGTAATTATAATACTACAAGAAAGGGTATTTCCAATTTTCTTTTATTGCGGTGGTGGGCCCAAATGTCTGTTCAATTTATGGGTTGGGGGTTCCTTGGAGTCTGAGGTAGATGGAGGCGGAGGAAGAGTGACGACGATACAAGAGACGACGGCAGTAACGAAGGCGGAGATGGTAATTATAGCGGCGGGCGACCGGTGATTCGTTGTGATTCGACTGTGAATGCAAAGAAAAGAGCAATGACTAGATTCAAAATCAGGGAACCCATGAAAATTGAAGCTTTCAAGAAAAATGGATGTGAATTTAGTTTAGTAAATGCAAATAGAATTTCAAGAGATGGACACATGACATGAGCATGCACTTTGTGCTTAGGAGACATGCACTTTATTCACTAGTGCATGAATTTGAATAATTTTAAAAGTGCACGTCTCCTAAGCACATGTAGCCTAGTGAATAAAGTGCATGTCGCCTTGCGGGCCGTCTCGCTCCAGCGAGATGCACACATGAGCATGCTTTGCGGATCCCCTTAAGGTAAAATGCTTTGTGAGCATTTGCTAGTCCAACTAAATTGACATACTTTGCACTCCCGCCGTCTCATAAAACATGTAGACTTTCCTTTTTTGTCTGTCCCATAAAAGTATTCTTATTTCTTTCTTTTCTTTTTTTCACATTATCCAACTACAAGTTGTTATAAGAATACTCTTATTCTCATAATTTGTTTGTTTTACACAACCATACTTCTGAAATGAGATCATTTTTCTACTCACAATACAAACAAGTGAAACAACACTAAATTTCTTAAAATTCATGTCCGAAAATTTGAGCATATTTTTATAGGACGGAGAGACTATTTACTAGCTAGTATGGGCTATTACATAAAATCTAATTTACGATATTTGTAATTCTCCTAAAACTAGTTTTCCCTAGCACACGAAGTTTAAACGATTTGTGAGCTGCATAAATTTCAAATTCTGTAACTTGTTTTGTTCGATTTAGTAGTGGCTAAGAGATTAATTTCTTACTTTGGACTAAAAAATGAGTTGTGAGCAGAAGAAAGCTAGATGAACAAATGTGAGATTAAAATACCCATTATAGCAGAATCTGATACTTAGCACTCAATTTTCATAAAAAGAATAACACTTAAGTTTTTGAGAGCGACACAGAGGTAAAACACAAATACTAAAATCATTGGGTTTCATCAACATAAAATTAGTAGGCCCAAATTCTGTAAACGTTATGATGATGGAAGCAAACAAAATCATATAAAATATATTATATTATATTAATTTATGTGATTATGTATACCACCTCTCATATAAAATATATAGTAGTGACTAGTGAAGACAATTATAACATATATAAATTTTAGTACGTACCATATATTTTAAATTCTATTACAATCAAACATATGTCGATCTATTCCTTAATTACTGCCTAGTAAAGGAGTCATCCATTTAGTACATTCCCCACCTTTTAATTATGGTGTTTTGGATTCTTCCAATTATGGGCATCAACATCTCCAATTGCAATGTGTACTGTTGTATGGATGAAATAAACAATAATTTCTACTTTTGCAATTGCAGAGATTGAGTGTATTTGCAACACATTTCTCTTATTTTCTAAGTTTTGCAACATTTTTGTGCAAATTTGGTGCAAACCCTATTAAACTTTGCACCAAAGAAAAGTTATAAACTATCGATCCCTACATACTCCTCATTATAATTTTAGTTTTTTTTTTCCTTTTCTTTTCTGAACTAGTTATTTTTGGGTTTTCTCAAAATATAGTTTTAAGTTAACAGTAACTGAATCAATTTTATATTAAGATATGTTATATAATGCTATTGATATAAATCAAGCAAATTATATGTTTAGTTATTAGAGAAAGTTGCCAAATAAATCTCAACTATGACCTATTTTGTAATTTTATGAATATCATTTTTAAAAATAAAATTGATAATTAAGTACCCAATCTATAATTTTTTGCAACTGGAACTCAAATCTTTTATGGAGTGAAATTCTTCATCGTTATCCAGTCGAAATCGATGAATCATACATCAAAAGTGAAATTCTTCATCATTACTCAATCAAAATCGATGAATCATACATCAAAATATTCAATCTTTTGAGAATACCAAAGCCCATAATTTAATTGCAAATGAATAAATACAACAGATATAAAGAAGATACAAAAACTCTGATAAATAATTAAGTAGCGTAACTTGGATCTAGTACGTAAATTTATATGTTATGATATCTCCTTATGGGCATATTTACTTTTCATGATTGATAAGATACATGATTGAGTATTTTTAACTTCATTACTAGAAATTTTCTAATCCTAACCTTTCAATGAGATGCGAATAAAGCAAAATTTGCTTAAATATAAGATTTTAACAAGAACTTGAGATATTCCAAAGTTTTCATCTATCTTAATAAATAATGAATTAGCTTAATTAATACTTTTTTTATTTTTTTATTATCAATGTAGGCTTATATTCTCAAAAGTAAACGCTTTCGCAGGAGACGGTGGATGTTTATGCAAACAACATATGCAATTTAAATGTGATTATACCGCAGCTAATTCGCTCTCTTTTATGAAAAAAGAAAACAAACTGAATTGTGAAATTCTCAAGGATTTATGTAATTATAATTCCACAGTTACTTTCTAATATTAAGTTAGAATTCGACAGAATGTACTTTAGAAGTATTTTGGCGGACACACTTTAAGTGAATAAGGGGTACAAGCCTTTATCAATGTTTTTATTTTTTATTTTTTAATATCTTTAAATTTATGTAAATTTTATGTAAATTGTTATACAAGAGCTTCTATCAATGATCTGAATCACAAAAAAATCTAGAACATTTAGGACACTTATCCTCTACTAATCTTTTTTTTCTGCGTTCGCCCTTGTTTAGAAGTGATTCCATAAATTAAATACAACGAGTATAATTACATTGTAGTATATATCAATCATTTGTAGCATCAAATTATACTTTTTTCACTTTTGCATATAAATAGCTATACATTCATTCGATGGAAAAAAGAAAAGAAAAGAAAAGAAAAAGACAAATAGGAAACAGTTAATATATAAGAAACTAGAGCTAACCAGTTTTGGCATATTGTTGGAGAGAATGTTTTATCACCAATTAATGCCGAATTAATTAATGCTTGTGTAGCAAGCCAGTTAGCTGATGGAGAGCAGACTACTGATGGATATTTTTAGGAAACTATTATTCGCAATATTCTTTTTCCACAAATTAAATAACTTAATTAATTAATTTTCTTTTGAAGAATTATATGTGGCATGCGGATGAGACCATTATACCATATAATGTGATAAATATACACACATATGTGCGGGATTTGAACCTTTAACGTTAAAGAAAGTCTTATGCCACCTCAACTTTGTCACTTGAGCTAGACAATTATACTCATCATATCTCATTTATGTTTACACTAATCTAGAGTTAGAAGTTCAATATTTTATTAGAAATAATGATTAGGTTTATCAAATTTACAAATTACATAAAACTTGAATATTTAATTTTTAATTATGTAATATTTTTTAATTTGATGATTTTTGTCATAATTCTTGAATTATATAGAATGAAAAATGAAAAATAGAAATGATAACGTGGATTACACGTGAACAATGCTCACAATAAGTAATCACAAATAGTATGTGAGATAGCGGTTTCCTATAGATGCATATTTATATGCGTTACTACAACAAAATTATCTAGTGGTGACACAATACACTATGACAAGCGTCACAAAATGTGTTACACCTTACAAAATATATTTTCTCACACAAGTGTCATAATCTCTCTCTCTCTCACACACACAAATATATATATATATGTGTGTGTGTGTGAACACATTTAATTATTAATAAAAATTAATTTAAATAATTATAAATATATTGTTATAACATGTCGTAAAGAATAACAACACCTTCACATGTTACGAATATAACTACATTTTAATTTTTACATGTCACAAAATTAGCTACTCATTTAGTGACATGTTTTTATTTTTGTGACACATCATAATAACTATCCATTTATAATGTGTCACAATTTTATTTAATGATATTTATGATTATCATAATTTCAAAAATTATGTCAGTACTGAAATCTTTTATTGTAATGCGTGTTTAATATATATATATATATAACGATGCCTTCATCTTCTTTACCCTATCCATCAAATAGTTTGATCTCTACTTTTTATAAATTTCTTTTTAGGAAATTCTTTTTTGAAGTGGTTCATGAGTAGTAGGGTCAGTTGAAATTGTTAGTAACTAACTGTAACCTAAACCAAAAGGAATCTTTTGACCCAATTCCATGTGCCTGCAATTGAACTATTTATGAAGTCACACTTAGTTGTTGCAATTACTCCACATACACATACCAACTACAATCATCTTTCCACAGATATTTTAACAAATTGATACGTTATTTCATTCTCAAGCATAACGGCTTGCAGAGCAAAGGTTACTATAATTAATGTTCTTATCTTCTCCATAACCACTCTTGTGAATCTCAAAGTGGTTCTAGCTCACCTAACATACCAATACCCCCAGCCCCTATTGGGTGAGGGTGGCGCGGGGGGGGGGGGGGTTGAGTCCTTACAAAAAATTTTCTGTGTAGCCCTTCATTGAGTACTCAAGGTCAAAGGAGCGAACAAATTAATTAGGTTTATACACAAAAATGGCAGCCATATTTCCTTCCAGCTTGATCACTATTATTCTCATCATTTCATCTGTTTTAAGCTCTTCAAATTCAATGAGTGTAGACTACTATAAGCAGACGTGCCCGGAGTTGGAGCCGGTGATCTCTAACATTGTACGTAAGGGCATGATCAATGACAAAACTGTTCCAGCAGCTCTACTCAGAATGCACTTCCATGACTGTTTCATTAGGGTAAATAAATTTCTTTCTTTCTTGGTGGAATAGTAATTGTATAATTTATGTAGAATTGTGTGTAATTTTGTGTAAATTTTGAAGGGTTGTGATGCTTCTGTGCTGCTGAATTCCAGTGGGAAAGAGAAGGCTGAAAAGGATGGTGCTCCAAATATTTCATTGCATGCATTTTATGTAATCGATAATGCAAAGCAGGAATTGGAGAGCAAGTGCCCTGGTGTGGTCTCTTGTGCTGACATTTTGGCTCTTGCTGCTAGGGATGCTGTTGCAATAGTAAGTACATTTTTTAATATATAATTTGGTGTTTCATCTCGTATTTCATTTTTAAATCGTGCTATGTGTGTATTGACGATGATACTATAGTATATATAATTAATTGGTTAAAATCTCAATGTCAACTAGTCTGGAGGACCTACTTGGGATGTACCTAAAGGGAGGAAAGATGGGAGAATCTCAAAGGCCAATGACACATTGCAATTGCCATTTCCCACATTCAACATCTCCCAATTGCACCAAAGCTTCTCCCTAAGAGGCCTTTCATGGGAGGACCTAGTTGCACTCTCAGGTAGTTAAGCAATTCAGATCCTCTATTACATATTCGCTTTTTCTCATTATTACATAATACGAGATAAAATATTTTGTTATTAATCGAGACTTATAATCAAGCGACAAAACTAATTAATTTACACACACATGGCACTAGCTCTGCCATGGATGCGTACTAATTAACCAGTCCCCCACCCCCTCAAAATTCCCAACTAGAAAGCTCTCATGAAGTCATATGGGGTAATCCGTGCATCTAGAAAAAGAGTGGGACCCCTTTATTTTTATTTTTATTTTTTTTCTGGTTCCGCTACTGTCCTAAACCGGCCATACATTGTAGGAGGGCACACACTTGGTTTCTCCCACTGCTCATCCTTCCAGAACAGAATCCACAACTTCAACAGCTTAAACGACGTCGACCCGACGCTGAGCCCTTCGTTTGCAGGCAGCTTAAAGAGGGTTTGCCCCATTCATAACAAGGTGAGGAGCGCCGGAGCCAACTTGGATTCTTCACCAACTGTATTTGACAATGCATACTACAAACTGCTTCTCCAAGGAAAGAGCATCTTCTCTTCTGATCAAGCGCTGCTCTCAACTTCTAAAACTAAATCATTGGTCCAGAAATATGCAGCCTCTCAACAAGATTTTTTTGAGGCATTTGCTAAGTCGATGATCAAGATGAGCTCCATTAATGGTGGTGGAACTGAGATCAGGTTGAATTGCAGACTTGTTAATTAATTAATCAATTGCAGAGTTTTTATTATTTGATGTTACTCTTGTATAATTGTTGATATGTATAGGTATATATTGGCATTGCCAGTATATACACATGATTTGAATTATTCATAAAATAGGAGTGTGATTTGTAAATGCATCAAGAAACGATGTGTATTCATTTTCAAATTCAATTGTTATTGTTTGCTCGTCTTTTACTCACTCCGTCCCACCAATTTAGCCCACTTTCAATATTTACACATTAAAAAAAATATTTAATATTTTGTGAAAATTGTAATTTACATATAATTTTTTTTATTTTACCTTTATTTACTGCTTTATTTATTGTCTTCAAAAGTAAAGTATTTAATAAGATTATTTTGGTAAAAGAACATTTTAAGATAATCAATTAGGACATTGAATTATAATTCGGGATATCTCAAAAAACAATAATAAACTATATTGAAATTACTATCTCGTCGAAATTCAAAGTTACGGATCGGAACATTAACTAACCCTAAATTCCACCAAGAAGTGCGGGCATTTATTTCTTTTGAGTTCAATATATTACTGTGGATGTTATTAGTAATAATAAATAGCCCCCACCAAATATAATCTATGTACATAAGTAACATAACCATTTCACAATAATAGATTTTAATTTACGCATTAATGTTCATTCAATCTCACTATAGAGTTCAATTTTAGCTATAATTTTATTTCTTTTTAATATTTATTTATGGAAACTTGCATCTAGTATCTTCCATGCACATTGAGAAACCACGTTCTTGAACAATCATTCTAACTACACACAGAATGAGTAAACCATACCTAAAAAAAAATCAAATTCGACAGATCTATAAAAGCATTGGTTGAATTTAAATCTAAAATATTTGACTTTAAAATATTCATTCCACCACTAGATTTTGTAAAAGGGACTAAATTTTATTGGTAATTAGATGAGGAAAAATTGCACATGAGCATTTTGCAACAAATAATTAAAATTAGCAAATAGCTCATTTTCTTTCGTTCGAAATTTATCGTCAAAGCTTAATTAGCTACAAAATAGTACCAAGTGATCAAGATGGATAAGTCTTCTTATTGACTTAAGCATAACTGAACACACAACTCAGATATACAAATAAAATATAATTGATATTTATACTATTTTCCTTTTTCCAAATAATTCATAAAATTACCATGAAAATTATCAAATATATACTGGTCTAATAAAATACTATTTGCGATCACATTACGATCCAAACTGCAATCGCTAAGTTGATCAAGCCAGATCCTCTGTTAAATCAAATGGTTGTGCAACATCTCCTAGTCCACCTATATATATAGATGATTGATTGTCGCATACCGGATGGGATCCTCGTATATATATATATACTATTCTAGTAACATTTATTATAAAGTTAGAAATTTATTATCATATAAATATAATTAACATTTTTAACAAAAAAAACAGAGTTTTTAAAAATTATATACGATAATTTTAGAAATGTTTAGGTTAGAAATTATTATTGTGGTTGATTATCTAAAGTTATGGTATATAATTTATAAAATTTCAATTTTTGTTATAAATGTTAATCACAATGTATTATATAGTAATAAATTTTTACTTTATAACAAATAATAGAATTAAAAT
The DNA here is from genome assembly GCA_034509125.1 of Monilaria moniliformis. Classification (NCBI taxonomy): domain Eukaryota; kingdom Viridiplantae; phylum Streptophyta; class Magnoliopsida; order Caryophyllales; family Aizoaceae; genus Monilaria; species Monilaria moniliformis. The sequence continues at coordinate 11,479 of JAYDZE010171669.1, read as the reverse complement.
AGTGAAATTATTAGTGCAACACAAAAGATGGTGGAACATAGGATCCCATCTTGTCACCTGTTAAACGAAGTGAAAATTCACCAAATTCCGTTTATAGAAATTATTCACGACAATGTTATATATATTACATAATATTAAGAATATCCACAAACAAATTCTCGTAAATCTTTCACTTCCCTTGACACACTGAAATTTATCCATACAATAAGAGATGTTTCGCAAAGAGGGGGTATGCTCTATGGAGCCTCTGTTCACTTAACCATCTCTCTTACAAGAAGCCTTTTCGATCGATTTATGTCCAAGAAACACAAACAAATCTGTCTCTCCAGCTCCTCCAACTGTTCCACAAAGCAAGATTCATGCATTTGAAATTCCCTTACCACTTCCATCAACGTCTCCTTCTTCCCTTTTCTAACACAGACATCTGCAATAAATCTCCTATGCTCAATCTCATCCTCCAACCTCTTCACAATCCTGCTCATCGTCGCGAAATCATTAATCATAATAAACACCCCTTTCGCCGCAACATCGAGCTTCGCAGCCAAACCCTCGACCCATTTCTCGTCGCAATTCCGCTCAAAGCGTCCCATCTTCTTCACCACCAGCGGCAGCACAGCAAGCGCCAGCGCTGCTACCAACCCTGCCGTGCAGTGCATGGAGAGCACTAAAGCCACCATGACTAATGCACCGAATCCCATCAGAACAAGGGTAGCTATGGCTTTCTTGATGAGTTTGACGGCCATCGTTCTCCTCTTCAGCTTTTTACAAGTTGATGTGAGCTCTTGAAACATAACCACGTGGGTTTCGCGTAAATCGAGGAATCTCGCGGAGTTCGTGGTCGAAAAGGGGTTTCCCTGCGCTGCGAAAGAAGCGAGATTCTTGTGTAGGTGGCGGTATTCATCGGCGGCGGCAGCGTCGGAGGAGATTCTTCTGATTATCTTGATGGCTTTCTTGATTTTGAGATGATTCTTGCGTGCTTGGTTGATATTTGTGAGGAGGGATTCGCTGATTCTGCATGCTTCTAGGGTTATGTCGAAGTAATTCGTGAAGAAGTGGTGGAAGTTGAAGGTTGAGGATTTGTGATAAGGCTGGAGTAAGTATTGGGATTGATGGATGTGGTGTGAAGTGGGAGGAGATGGCGGCGGCGGGGACGGGGGTGAGGATGAGGAAGTGGCTGTGAGTTTCTCCTCGTCATAAGTTGTTGCTTTTACGAGATGACTCTGAACTTTATCGCATATTTCTATGTAAGACTTTGTCCTAAAGGCTTCCTTGTATTCGTCTCTCACATTTGGCTTGCTCATTAAGCCATTTCTATCCTCCTCTTTTCCATGTGTCCCAGATCAAATCCATACAACAAAACATACAAAGCACATTTAGAAAGAATAAAAAGCAAGAAAAGGAAGAAGGTTAATTAGCGTCACTAGAAATTTATTGCAAGAAGAAAGAAACGATATATATATATATAACAAAAAAGAAAATAAAAAGGAATTTTTATCGATTATGAACTCCGAAGATAAATTATTCATGGATCAGAAACACAAAAATAAAACATACTCTATTCGTCTGTGATAAACCGACTCGTTTTTACTCGGTACAGGTTAGAAATTGTTTGATTTTTTTTGGGGGGGGGGGGGATAATCCACGTATATGTCAAAAAAATAAAACAAGGGAAATGAATGAAATGATGAATTTTGTTATTTAAATATGTATTAGAAAATTAAAATATATATGATGAATTACAAATAAAAAGGAATAAGTAATTGGGACCTAACCTTTATTTGCGAATGGCAATTTGAGCTTAGAACATACCATCTTTCTCATCTTAGACAAATGGATCCTCATAAACTGGAGAAGGAGAAAACTTATTTTCCAAAAGAAGAAGCCCTATTTATAATTTTCTTGTTTGTTTCGTTAGACTTTAAAGAAAGAGAAGCGTGAAGTATATAGCTAAATAAGAAATTAGTTGGCAGCTACAATACTACACCCACAATTATAGCCGTTGTGAATGTTGTTGTGTGTGGTTTGCTTTCCGGCCACGTTTACATTGTTTACGTGTAAGATATAGCCAAGCTTCGCTAACACCTAACGCCCTCGATTTTTATCCTTTTTGCCACTTTGGCTGTATTAGTAGTGTGTCTCATGCAAGTTCATATATGTGATATTACAACAGGCAAACATCTCTCTATGAGTTGATTTTTTGAATTCATTTTCAAAATTCTATCATGTGAATTTTTATATCTTATGTTATGATTTTGTATCAAATCTAACATCCGAATTTATTCGGAGCACTTGAAAACTGCCGTGTAACGAAGAAGTTATACATATATGAGTATATTTTGGTCCGATGTTAGAACAAGTTTTGAATCCTACATTATTCCGGCATATTATATACACGTCATTTTTTAGGTGATTTGAATCCGACCCGATGTTAGCTAGATTTGATACAAGTCTATAATAGGTCATGTACAAATTAAATCTTTTAAAAGAATATTGGACAATTTTATTTTTACGATGAGTCTAAATGAGAAGGAAAATTAGTTATTTCTTCTATCTTCTCTTAGAAGAAGGCAAATAACATATGGGACGCGGTTTTCTGACTTTTGGCACATATATATATATATCTAGATTTAAAAGGTGTCACAATCTAAACCAAATATAGTTTCGCCACAAATCATAAATCGAACTAGCTATAGTTGAAAATTTCATTAATCCAAAATTTCTAGGTATTATTAAATTGTTCGTGTAATTGAACTTTTAAGTTTTGATTTGCAAGAGGGTGTAAGTACTAAACATTTGCATAAAGGGAGAAAAATGTTAAATTTTTATACCAAGTTATGAACATTAATTGGGTCTCGGATCAGCCCAAACTAAATCCTGAAATCAAATTCGTTTCACTTTTGGGGCCGCATCCGGAACAGAAACCCTATTTAGAATGCGGATTCGGCGGGTAGCTAGGAAAGCGAAAGCACTTTGATTTCATAAGTATTATAGACAAAAAAAAAAAAAATTACAGTCGAATATCTGAATAATTGATCTTTTTACATTTTTTGTGTTATTAGCGGACTTTAATACAAAGATATTGAAAATGAGTTAGCATCAAAGCAACGTTGTTTTCCCTACCTAAAATTTAAGAGCAATCGCATTGTAGCCGCAAATGCGGCAGCGGCAGTGGCTGCACTGCGGGAAGGATGAGGCGAGGGGCGGCCGCGGCATTGGCTGCTTTCCCCTTTTTTTTGTATATAAAACTTTACATATACTTCCTTTTCCTTCAAGGGATGAGGGTTTGAATCTTACTACCAACATTAAGCTTTTTTTTAAAAAAAACTTTTTCTTGCCTTCTCTTTTGCTGTTTTTTTTTCATTTTTTTCATCCATTTTTTCCTTTTTTTTGTTGTTTCCTTTTTCTTTCCAATATACTTTTTTTTATTTGTGTAATTTTAGGAATTGAAATTGTTTTATTTTGTATATTTAATAAATGTAATTTTAGGAATTTAATTTATGTCATTTTTCAGTATTTAATTAATGAAATTTTAAAATTTTAATCAATATTATTAGAAATTAAAATTAAGTAATTTCTGAATTTGTAGTCATTTATTTTGATTTTACAAATATTGCAATTTAAATAAATATATGAAATTAGAGATTAAAAAAATGATGAAATGAGAAATTGGGATTATGGCTGAATTTAGGGTTGAATTGTAGGTGCTGTGTCTAAAAAGTAAATTACTGACGTGAGGATTGAAAATAGAGTTATAGTTGGATTTTTTGAGACTGGACTGCGGATGGCTTAAAAGATTGATGATCCAATTAATTTTAATCTGAAATATTAGAGTATGTTTTGACTCTATCATATAACTAACTTGAAGAGATTGAACATAGAGCCTATTAGTCTAATGCCTGAACTAAAGTTACGTTGGAGAGCTTATTAGGATTCTATAGTGTTAGAAGCTCATTCTTTCTCTAGTTAGGTCTTATTTTAGTTTACAATATTCATGGTGGACAATTTCGTTTTGAGGCATCTATGTGATATAATTTGTAGAAAAAATTATTTCTAATATAAATTTTATATTATGCTACTATTTTATTCTCCGCGTTATTGTGAATTTGTGATTGTTACTACACCACCAGTCACAATATTTCGTTTTTCTAGGCGGGCCACATTTTAATTGATCATATAAGATATGGCCATGGGCCACATGGGCTATAAATAAACGGAAAAATCAATTTTAAGTATTTATCGGTTTGTTTGAAATTCATAATTTTTAAATGATATATTGTCATAATAATGTTTTTAAATATAGATTGTTTTATTATAAAAAAATAGTTTGGTCTATATGTCAGGTTTAGATATTCTTTTAAGCCTGCTGTCAAGCTAAGGTAGTGGCGTAGTGCCTTGCTACAAATCAAGATGATTATTCATAACTTTAACAATTAATTTCAGTTGGAAAATCAATTCTCTATTCGTTTTTTGAAAAAAATAAACAGAATAAGAAATAAGAAGAAGAAAATAGACAACAATCACTAACATAAGAATTTATTTAACGTGAAAAACTCCAAATTCAACGAAAAATTATAGCTCACGGAGATAAATTCACTATATGATAAATTTCTACAATTGTATAATATTACTCTTCCTCTCGACCGGGCCCCTACACTATTATAAGCCTTTGAATAAACTCTCACCCTTCAATCAAGACTCTCCCACAAAAAAGAAGAAGCTATGAACAAATAATTTTTAGTAGAGTTAATCATAAGACTAAAAGATAGTGATTAATGCAATTGAATAAAGGCTCTTAGACTTCTTAAATGGCTTAAGAAACTCCTCACACTTTGATCATAAAATAAATGTGGAATGAACTCCATTATATTTTAATACAAGCAAAATTCGAACAATATTCATCTTGTTAAAATAATGAAATAAAAACACCATGGTATACGCCAACAATCATGACTCTTAACCCACAAAACTATCATAGTCAAAAAGAGAATGAACTTATTCCATCATATGAGTAAAAACCAGTCTAAGAATTTTTCCGGCACATATCGAAAAAAATTGCTTAAAAAAATTACAATGAAACTTCTAGCTTTTAGCTCTCCAAAAACTCTTTAGCCATCGACACAACTTTCTCCATTCACCTTGTATCCATGCCAAATCAATGCACATGTGGTCCAACTAACATCATCACATCATCATTCGTGGCAGTTCGACATGCCATAATAATATCCATGTCCTCATAAGACGTCATCCAGACAATGTTAGCTTCTATTTTGGAGCTATTTGCTGACACCGCCTAATGAACTCGTAGATTTATATGTTTTCGGGTTTTGTTTGTAGCTCGTTTTGTCCTTTTGTGACGATTCTTTGTTGGTTTAACAAACAATTACCCATCATTTGTTTGGATTAACGAGTTTGTTGAGATTGTGCAGCTAAGATAAGAAAACGGGCTAAGAATGCGAGTTTGGACAAAAAATGGAACCAGAATGAAGCACCCGACCGGGTGGCTCCATGATCAAGAACGACCCGGCCAGGTACGCCGTCGGGGATTCCAGAGACCTCCACCCTACCGGGTGGAAGTTCACACAAAAGCACCCGGCCAGGTACGCCGTCGGGGATTCCAGAGACCTCCACCCTACCGGGTAGATGCGCAGACCAACCACCACCCGGGCGGGTCGCACGATGGCGATAACAGAGGCTCGCACCCGTCCGGGCGCAGCTAGGACCAAAGTTTCACCCGACCGGGTGAAACTAGACGCCATCCAGTGAGTCACACCCGGCCGGATGAGGCGCAGACAGGAAAGCACCCGGCCGTGTGCAGTGTGGCCATTTTGTCCAGAGGCTTCCACCTGGCCGGGTGAGTTGAGTACCAACACCCACCCGGCTGGGTGACATGCGCAGAAAAGCCCAATTGCGACCTGAACGAGACCTAAACTTCTGTTTCAGCCCAAGAGTATAAATACCATGGCTGGACGTTTTTGAGGGAGATCAGACATTCTTGGAGGCTACACAAACACCCAAAAAGAGAGAAAAGAGAGAAAAAATGACCCTAGTGAAGATCTTCAAGCAAGTGCATCGACAATCCAAAAGACAAGCGCGACTATGGCCACGAACACGATTTCAATCTGTTTCCAATTCTAGGATGCTAGGCTAATTTTCTCGCGTTATTCCTTGTATGTAGTAGGATGATTGTAGACATTCTTTGATTTGAATTTGTTGTTCTATGTTCGATTTTGTGGATTGATTCCGTTTATTGAATTTATTTTGCTATAAACCATTTTGTGGTGCATCATCGAGTGGTTTATCTTTGCCTATTTTCTAATGTCTCTTTGACTTAGAAAATAGGAGCTTTTGAATAACTCAGAAATCATAGGACTTGTATTGTTCAGATACTTGTTTAAGGATGGATAGATGTGTTGACTAAGCTTAGTAATTAATTTAGGTTTTCTGTGCTTCCACGAAAACTTAGTTAATGAAAATGGGTTATTAGACGTGTTCAACTTATGATAATCGTATAATTCTTTTGACATGTTCAGTGTTAATTGAGTGTAAAACTAAAGCACGATCCTCAATCCTTAGATTCGATTTGAGTTTGTTTGTCGATCATCCGAAACATATTAGGAATAACGTCCTCCATCTCATTAAGCAACAAATTTTATTCTTGTTTGATTTTGTTATCTTGAAATTTTAGTCTTAGTTAATCTCCCACCTCCATAATTTTACTTTGTTTTAGGTTAGACGATCAATTAATCTCCTTATGCGTTCGATCCCTAAATACTACATTTGATAATGTACTCTTGCAGTTCGAAGTATTTTTAGGGTAATTTTAATACTTGTGTGTGATCTTTGGGACTTAATTTCATACTCTAAAATACGCATCAAGTTTTTGGCGCCGTTTCCGAGGATTGGAATTGATTGTTTAATTTTGTTTATTTTGTTTTTAGTTTCTTTCAGTTTGTCGTTTTTCTTTTTCTTGCTTTCTTGTTCTGTGTTGGTATATTTTCTGTTGTGCAGGTGTCATAGAGAAGTTATTGAGCACAGTGGATGCACCACACCCGTTCTAAAGGCCCACCTCTGTTTGGTTTGCTTAGTAGACACAGAAGGTTACCTCGAGGTCGAGAGATTGAGAGTTTTCCAAGCTATTCGAGTCCTATGAGAACTAATCCGCTGTATGGTACAGAGCCGGAGAGTTCAGAATCAGAACAGTTGGAAAGAGATGAGATGGCAGCAATCAATCTAGGCAATGGAGTGCCTATTCCACCTATAGAGAGGTTTGGATATATATTGAACTCCGAAGCCAATCACCTTGATGACTTCGCATATCCGATGGAGAACATCAACATTCCACCTCACTACATCAGTTTGGTGAATGGAGGCAGCCTCTTTCCCGGAAGAGAAGATGAGGATCCCATATCACATCTGAATGCCTTTTATGAGCTGGCAGGCAATCACAGGTCACAAGAGATTCCTCACGACAGGATAAAAAGGGCTTTGTTCTCTTTCTCTCTGAGAGACAAAGCTAGGGAGTGGTATGACTCACTTCCAGGATACAACATCGCCACATTCGAGGAGTTAAAGCAGAAGTTCCTGATGGAATACAACTCCCCTGCAAAGATTGAGAAGCTCAGAGATGCAATTACTTCATTCCAGCAGCAGCATGATGAGTCATTTGCAGATGCTTGGCAGTGATTCTCGGAGATGCTGAGAAAGTGCCCAAGCCACGGGTTGGCCCGAGGAAGAGACTTGATTAAGTTCTATCAGGGGTTGACACACGAAAGTATGGCCCTGATAAATGCCAGCATTGGAGGAGACTTGGATCATAAGACTCATGATGAAGTTCGTGATCTATCTCAGAAGCTGGCGGCAAATTAGAGAAATTGGTACAACCCAAGGAGAACTGCAGTGAAGAGAGCTGATACTTTCGGAGCTACAACTGATTCAGAGCGAATGAGTACCTTGGAGGCACAACTTGCCAACATTAGTACTCAAATGGCGACAGTAGCAAAAGCTGTAACTTCACTGCAGTTAAATCCTCAACCTCCTACTGCCCTGCTCGTGAAGTGTATAGTTTGCCAAGGGACCCATCACACTGACCAGTGTCAGATGATCCAACCTCAAGAGTTGGAAGGAGTAAATTATGTGGGGAACAATCGCCAAGGATTCAACCAAGGCCAACAATTCAAAAATCAGAACAATTGGAGGCAGCAGCAAGGTTGGAATCAAGGAGGATCAAGCAGTAATCCCAACAATCAATGGCGAAATAATCAACAACCCCCAGGATTTGAAGCAAGGAAGCCTTCATTGGATGATCAGCTGGGCCAAATATTCTCATTCACAACGAAAAGCCAGAAAGAGAATGAGCACTTTAGAGACAAAAAACATAGAGATTTGGTCAAATGGAAGCATCTATGCGGAACTTGGATATTCAAATTGGGCAATTGGCTCAAGCATCTCATACTCATACTCGAGCTCTGGGAACGAACATTGCAAGGCTGTAAATTTGAGAAGTGGAAAAGACTTGGGTTCTTCGCCAACAATGAACGATCAAGGTAATCTCGACATCTCGCACACAGGGGCGGACGAGATGTTAGACTTACAAACCACGCACGCAGGGGCAGACGAGGGGAGTAAGGGGAATACTGCGTTTGTGCAGGGTGCACGACATGATCAAGAGAACACTGCATCCGGCAGTACTGATACACCACATTGTATTTCAGAACCTGCGATATCTCCTGCAGGCGGTGTGGTGGGCGAATAATCGAGGTCACAAAAGAAACTAACAGCTGAACAGAAAGGAAAGAATATTCTTGAATCTGAAGCCCCGAGAACGAAAACTCCATTGAGTCCGGCTAGAGATCCGAAGAGCATGTTCAATTTCCCGGATCACATACCTCCACCACCTTTTCCTGTGAAGAAAAAGAAGAAAGATCATCAAGAGAGAAGCTTTGAGTGGATGATGAACGTGATCAGGAAGGTAAATGTGGATATTTCTCTAGTAGACCTGTTGTGAATTTCCCTAGATTCTCAAAATTCTTCAAAGATATAATGGCCAATAAGTAGAAAATCCAAGAAGAAGGTGTAGTAGCATTGAGCATAAATTATTCCCACCTTATTATGGGAAAAATGCCTATCAAGAGGCAAGATCCAAGAGGATGCATCATTCCTAGACCAAAGCAATTTCGTGAAGGTCAATTGGTCATCTTATACAATTCAAGGCTCAAACTCTTTCTCGGAAAGCTCAAGTCAAGATGGTGGGGACCATATATTGTTCACAAAGTTTATCCTTTTGGGGCAATCGACATTAAAGATCCAAAAACACAAGAAGTTTGGAAGGTAAATGGTCAAAGGTTTAAAGTATATATTGGGATTGAAGATACCAAAAAGGAGCCACGAGAAGTCGCTTCACTTCTGGACCCCAGTGTGTAGAAGTGAACAAAGTCGAGCCAAGGACTATAAACAAAGGCGTTGGTTGGGAGGCAACCCAACGAGTTTTTTTGTGTTATTTCATTTTTCTTTTTCAATAAATCGGGGGTTGTGTTTGCTCAATTCTTTGCCCCGACTTTTTTTTGTTGAATTGAGCATTTTTAATTAGTTTTGGTTGTGTTTTTGGCAAGAAATCAAAGATGGACGAAAAGTCATGAAGATGGACAAAAATTGGGGGCAGAGAGTCACACCCACCCGGGTCGAACGTGATAAGCCTTACCACCACCCAGATGGTGAGTACTAGACAAATGCGGCTACCAGAGAGTACCACCCGACCGGGTGGTTACATGGCGGGTCAGGGGCTTCCCTAGGCCCAGAACGGACCCACTATTTGGTAGTTGCTCGGAAATCACTGACCTAGTGATGAAACTTGAAACTCACCACCCGCCCGGGTGGAAAGGCCTGCAATAGATGGATCTTTGAGATTTTCATCGCCCGGGTGCGGGACATTTACAGCAGCCACCCAGCCGGGCAGTCCGCACCAGGTAATAGAGACTTTCACCCGGCCAGGTGGTGTAAGAAAACAGTTACACCCAACCGAGTGGAAGATATGGGAGACAGTGAGTGCCACCCGGCCGGGTGCGTATGATTTTCAAAGACACCCGGGTAGGTGGCTGCATCGGGGAAAACATAACGTTTCACCCGGCCGGGTGCCTGTCGTGCATGTAAGTGTTAAGTCAGTTTTTTTTCTTCCTTCCTCACTTTTTCCCCAATTCCTTTCTTTCAAAATCCTAACCCCACGCCCCCCTTTCCAAAATTTGGGATTTTCACTTGTTTTCTCCCATAAATTTCTTCACATTCACACACATTTCACCCACCCCACATCTTTAATCCAAAAATTTGGTTTATTTTTCAACTTTTGCTTCAAGAACAACTTAGAGGGAAACTTGCTTAATTTTGCTTTACTCCACCAACAATGTAACACCCCTTACTCGATAGGTAAACCCACCGAATAAGCGATGTCACGTTTGGTATCACACGCACACAAACCAATTTTTTTTTTATAGGAATTTATTATAAAAGTTACAATACACAAATTTAATACACAGCGGAATATGAATTAAATACAAATTTTACACACGACATTTCATTAATTATCTCTCGGAGAATCGCCGAAAACCCCTATTCGGCGATCTTATCGCACCGGAATTTCATAATTTTAACTAGAGCCGTTTTAGGGACATTACAATTCATCCCCACTAAAAAGAATTTCGTCCCAAAATTCCAATCGATCTTAAGTATCCTAGAGGCGTCGTAATTTCTCAAATGCCATTCCATGGCATCCTATTATATCACAAACTAAATGGTAACGTGTCCTTATCAGACCACTTTTCACATATCATCACACAAGTCACATGTATCACAAAATTCTTATTTTATTTCAGAAGATCATACCAATTTATCATCATTACATTTTCTTATCGAACATACGATAGCACATATAATCACGAAAGTTCACACACACGGTCACTTATTTCGGATTTTTCTTTCGAATCATCCTACGTGTCACATATAATTTCACATAGTTTTCTATTCATTTCTAAGTATCTCATTAAATCATGTGATTCCATATCATCCCCTCATATCATCACAAACTTATTTCGTGTCCATATAATCCGCCTTCGGGCGTACATAGCTCGTTTAGAGCTCACTCATCATATCATATCACATTCTATTTCACTTAACTCGATCACAAGTATACACATTTCGCCCACCTAGGGCACACTTTGTTCATTCAATGTACACATTGTCCGTTAAGGACTCAGAAATCGAATCACAACAAACCATATTATATCGCATCTCACGTTTACAATTTAATTCAATGACACATTCATATTTCACTGTGTTCATTTCGAATATTTTTATTTGTATCATTTATTTATCAATCCATATACTTTTCTTATTTACATACTCACATTCTTGTCTATTATCGTTTAGGACACAAGTGTCGAACTATTTTAGATTTCATATTTCTTAGTTTAGGTTCATTCCGTTCTTAATT
>JAYDZE010171558.1:7873-21795 GCA_034509125.1 Monilaria moniliformis | reverse complement strand
CACTATACTTATTTGGACCCCTTGATTTTATAAAAATTATCCCATAATTATTTCATCAAATGTTAGGGCCTTGATTTAGTAGATTTAGTCCTAAATCGACGTATTTTCAATTCTTAATAAAATCTTTTAATTACTTCAAATATCCTTTAAATTCTTAACATATTTCTCTTATTAAACTCTATTCTTATATTAGACTCTTCTATTCTTCTTAATTTACTTATTCAATTATTTCAAATTATCGTCGAAACCCTTGTCTGACGATCGGAAACTCACTGTTCCGATTAGCCCCTTTTTAGGGATGTTACAAGGCTTATCAATCCAAGATTGGTACGCATAATATGAATTCAATCAATTCATATCATGCATATCAAACTTACATGATTTGGTATGCATAATTTGAATTCATACCATGCAAGTTTGGTAATCCTAGCATGACTTCAGCCAATTCATATCACGTTTACAAGAATTGGTCGCAGAGGTTTGGTATGATGGTATAGATTTGCCCAATTCATACCAGCATATTGCAGAGGTTTGGTATGCTAGTAGCATACCAGACTTAGCCGTATGAAATGAGTTTGGCCAACTCATACTGACGTATCAAACTTCCAATTTTCTGCCAAATGCAAAAATCCAACAACTAGTAAAGTCAAGATAATTTCTACAGAAAATGTTGAGCAGATGAACCAACGAATTGAGCGAATACAAAATTTTATTGATTTGAACTATATAAAAATGTATTACAACATTAAAAAATAACGACATCTATCTAAAATCATTGTCTAAAAATTACAAAATCTCTTATGATCCAACTTAGTAGCTTGGGCATGTGCCAACAGCATGTTGTGAGCCACAATAAGAAAATCATGATCCCGAATTCTCGCTGGCGCAGTCACCAAAATGAGGCGAGTAACGAAAAGATGGGAACGCCGCCCTTTTATATGCGAACAGAGAGGAACAGCGACGGCTCAAATCAGAGCAGATTTGTACGGAGGTGGTGACAGAGTCGGAGCCGGGGACTCCGGAGGCTGAGAAAGATATTGTGAAGGAGGCCGCGAACATATGGGCGCAACAGAGACGATGGTTCAGATCATAGCAGAACTTTGACGAATTCATACATAAACAAGTATACAAACACAACGTCTCGCATTCCTCCAAACTTTGATGAATCTGCAATAGCGAAGGACAAGGTCTTCTTGTTGTCAACCTCGAAGTAGAAGTCCGGTGATGATGGGGAAGGATACGGCTATAAATGGAGAAATGGGTGACGATTATGGATGGAGAATGATGAGACGTATGTGGTCAGGGAATGAGAATACGATATTGGCGGGACTGGGTAGAGTTGCGGCAGAGGGCAACGACTTCTGGCGAAGAGGAGCGCTGCGATGGCTGTTGCTTGCGGTTAAAATCGAGCGAATGGCAGACTAGGGCTTGGGACGAGATAGAGGCGGTGGTAGCATTAGACGAGACATAGGCGGCTGTAGCATTGGGTGCTCACTTTGGTTGGCGGCGAGCACCGCTATAATGGCGGCGACAATGAGTCAACAGAGCGGGAGTGGATGAGGAGATGGAAAACGGGGGCGATTGGTGAAAGGAGGTGGCTAGAGTTTGTGTGGAGTATATAGAGAATGTGGAGTAGAGAAAGAGAGAATACATAGTAAATTTTTAAATTGAGAGAGAAATTATGTGTTTTTGTTCGAAAATTCAGGAGCATTTTCGTTAAAAAATCCAAAAATCCAAAAGTTCAAAAATCGACTGTATATTAATTTTTTAAAATTTATAACTAACTATTAATTTTGACTATACTGATAAACTAATTTACCGTATTAATACTAAATTGTTTGTATTTTCAAAAGGGAATTAGAGAAGATATGTACTTGTCTCTCCAAGTTAATAAGATGGTAATTCAATCATATCCCACTTTCAATGCTAATTATAAAATAATTTTAATTTTATTTTTATTATTATTATTTATCATTGATTATACCCCATTAGAAGTAAAATTATTTTTTTAATGACAAGGTTTCCGAAAAAGAAAAGAAAACGAAGGATGAATATAAGTTGAGGGGGTGAAGAGCACGCGGTGGTAGAAGGATGTGAGGCTTATAATTAGTTGATTGAACATTTGAAATATTATGGATTGACATTATAGTATGTAGAAAAGACATATAGTACCACATAGTTTAATGAAAATGAGTGTGCACCTCCCATTTCCGTGAATGTGGCAACCTGGTTTTCACCAAATACCACTCTCTTTCCTACTCAAACAACTGCAAGCGACCCTAGTTTGCTCTTTCTTGTTTCCACTGCTTAACTTTAAATAAACGCCCCAACAAACAAACATATATATATAATACACACACACACAAACTCCTCATTTAACTCAATCATCTCTATTAACTTCCTTTCTCTCTCTCTCTCTCTCTCTATCTCAGAGGTTTGTTTCTGTGCAAGAATTTGGATTGCTCCCATCAAAATGCGACTGAGTTGTAACGGCTGTCGAGTGCTGCGGAAGGGTTGCAGCGAGAATTGCAGCATAAGACCGTGTTTGGAGTGGATCAAGAGCCCCGAATCTCAAGCCAACGCCACCGTCTTCCTGGCCAAGTTCTACGGCCGCGCCGGCCTCATGAACCTCATCAATGCCGGCCCCCAACACCTCCGCCCTGGTCTGCCCCTCACCCCTAAATTGAACGCAATCAGCGTATAATTCGATTTGTGACGCCTCAATTTCTGAATATATGCAGCTATATTTAGGTCTTTGCTGTACGAGGCATGCGGGCGGATCGTGAACCCGATATACGGGTCGGTCGGGCTGATGTGGTCGGGCAGCTGGCAGCTCTGCCAGAACGCGGTGGAGGCGGTGCTCAAGGGGGCGCCCATCACCCAGATGTCCACCGACGCCGCCGAGGCCAATAACGGGCCGCTGCTCAAGCCTTTCGACATACGCCACGTCACCAAAGAGGAGACCCTGTCCGGGTCGGCCGATTTGCACCGGGTCAGAAAGCGCGGCCGTTTCAAGCGGACGGCGTCGAAGGCCAGGGGGAAGGTCGGGTCGCCCGACGAGAGTGGGAATGGGTCGCCTAGCCACGACTCGGCTCTGACCCATCAGTCTGCAACGGCTGAGGAGAGGACGAGCCGGCGGAGCGAGGAGAGTTTGGGTTCAGCTGAGACCCCCGACCAGGAAGCAGATGTGGATCGCAGGTCGGAGTCGGAGGAGAGGCTAGACGACGGCGAAAATGAAATTGGGCTGGATCTAACCCTCGGCATCGAGCCGATTAAACGCTGTGATAAGCCGAAAAGTTGGAAGCTTGGTGAAGCTGTTGACTCGGCTGAGGAACCTGGGCTCTGTAAAATGGAGCTGGGGCTTGATTTTTCGGCTTTGTGAGGAGAAGGGAGATTGATGATGATCAGTTTTGAGTGCTGAAATAAATAGTTTGATCGATATATTCTTTATTTTCTCAATTTCTTTTTGTTCCTTTTTTAATTTCTCAGAGGAGAAATACATGTACAAAAATCATTATATGATACGGAGTTAGTAGATAGGAGGGAACAAAAATTAAGATGGTCAATGAAATTTTAATGTTTTTCATCATTTTCTTGCTCAACACCATCTCAGTCGCTCAAATTAATTATCAAATCTCTAAGCTATCAGATAAACAACTAAAAATAGTGTCATCCCTGAAATCTTGAAAAAACAAAAAAAACAAAATTTTGTGAATTCGAATTTCGGTATTAGCCGAAATTTTTACCTAACTTATTAGTTCAACAATGTTTATATTTGACTAATTTATATTTTTGCATACCTACAAGTATAATTCTGAAGAACTTCAAATGTTAGGATATACAATAATATTTTTCTTTATGAATAACATATTACCAAGTATAAATAAAATCCATTGATTATGCTATATAAAAAAGAATATTGACGTCTAAATGTATAAATTTTATTGGGTGTATATTGATTTTGCATATAAATTTTATAAACTATGAATAAATACATGATAATTTTGATGATGTACTAGAGATTGTGTGTGAGAGAGAAATGAAAGATAAGAGAAAAAAAGAGATCCACAAAAATGTATGCAAATTTGGATTTTAAGTTATTTTTATTATTATTATAATAATTTATAAGTATAACGATATTGTTTCGATATTTGTAGTGCCATGTTAACGTCTTAGATATAGGCAAAAGCTCAAATTATGAAAAAATTATAAAATTCTTTAAGTTCTTGTATTTATTCACAACTTTCAAAGTTAACATGCAATACCAAAATACATCCAAAATTTGTGTTTAAGCGCTAATAAAAAAACAAATAAAAATTTTCAAAGAAAACACCAACGTTAGCATTAATTGGACTTCATTGATGCTACCTTAATCCATCAAAGTTTTAACACGAGTATATATTTATGAATATCAGATGCTATTTTTTTGGAGCCAATATCAAGCTCTCACTCAACAAAAGGAAGATTTATTTTTTCGGACCAATTACTCGTATAAATGAATTAGTTCACAACAAATTTAAACATTAGTTTATACAGTATAACATAAAGATAATATACTAGTGTCTAAATATATCATTTTTTTGTTCTATAAGATATGGAAATTTTATGTCATCTTCGTATTAATATTTTTTTTATACAACTTACATACACTCCACACTCACGCATCCGAAATAACTCGAGCATCCGATCTATTAATTAGAGTGAAACGTCTTATCAATTAAACTGTATGCTAAATACTATAAGTCAACATATCATATGATAATCTCCTATTAATCAAATAATGTACATACATGTAGGATAAAATGATAAAGCCATGCCCACATGATAATTTACCAATGAAAATTTAAAGTTGATCATTATAGTTATTTTGCTCAACGTCC
This sequence comes from Monilaria moniliformis, assembly GCA_034509125.1. Classification (NCBI taxonomy): domain Eukaryota; kingdom Viridiplantae; phylum Streptophyta; class Magnoliopsida; order Caryophyllales; family Aizoaceae; genus Monilaria; species Monilaria moniliformis. The sequence continues at coordinate 16,915 of JAYDZE010171558.1, read as the reverse complement.
TAGGTTTTGTTTGTTGCCATATCAACATGACTATTTATGTATTATCCAAGAAAGTATATGCTTATTACGTCAAATTTTATAATTATTGTGTAGATAAAAAACCATACAAATGGATAAATCTAATATTTTATTAAATCTAAATGTGTGATTATTTTAATCATATACTTGCCTCCCAAATTCCAAAAACCCCTTAAATATGGGGATCTTTCCAGATTCATTTAAGAAAGAATAAAGCAACGCACCCTGCGGCTGTATTAACTTCCCAAAATCAATCACCAAATATATATAAACTGCAAAATCGTAATAAAAAATAGAAAAACTAAAAGCCCTAACTCAGTCGCGCGGCCTTCTCATCCGCGCTCTCATGGCGACGGAGAAAATGCAAATTCTCAAACAAAACCGCACTGTCATATTCTGAGACTGGTACGTCGTTTTGCTTTACATTTCTTGCTTTTATTTTTCTGTGGGGTTTTCCTCCTGTCTTTATTTCGCAAAAACCTAATTTGATCACCGTTCCGCAGAAATATGATTATTTGTTGGGTTTTCGTTTTGATGAATTTCGAAGAGAGAATATGGCATTAGTATAGAATGTGTAACTGGGATTCACATTTTCTTCTTCTAACCTGATAATAAAATCTTAGGCATTTCGTTTGCAGCTTTGAGCTAGGGCTCGAGCTTATTTTTGATATATGTCTCTCTTACTCTTGTAGTGGAGTGGGCGGATATTTTCGTTAATGATGATGGCTTTGAAGGCTTGGGGCCTTTTGCCGCTGTAGTTTGTTGCAGTTTCTGGGTTTGCAGTAGATATTTTCTGAGAGTGTGGAGTCTGAATTGGATTTTCTGAGAGTCAAGATCGCTGAGGTACTAGACGAGTCATCTATACTGTTTCTTTTTTGTACTTTTTAAGATAATGCTATTGTGTGGAATTAATTTTTGAAGTTCAAAATTATGTAATGGATGCTGTCTGATGTGGTTGAGCTGAGCTTTAATAGATTTAGATAAGGATAGAACTGGGGTTTCAATAAATCTTTGAAATTGGTGTTATTGTTAGTATGGCTAGGATGATGGTATTTCTTGATCTTGAATTTACCTGTACAACAATGCTCAAGAGTATGTTCGTAATGTACCATTTCCTGTTCTTATATCCCTTACAACAAAATACTACATTGGCGGTTGGTTTTGGCTATAAAAATTAAAAACACAATAAATTGATTGGTTTTGACTTTTGAGATGTTAGTTGCATCTCCATGTTATGCTACTGAGAAACAATCAACTCGTTAAATGCTATAAATTGTGAGTTCGTACTGGACAGAACCATCAGTTTAACTTGAGGGGGGGGGGGGGTTGGCTAGAACATAAAGACTCTACTTCTTTTTTTTGTGAAGGTCAGTCGGGAGCATAAAGAAGGAAACTCACTGAAAAGAAAACTTCTTGTTACTTTTTTCCCCTGCCCTTTGTTGGTAATTTAGTATTGATGTTCAATGCGAATATATAACCTCATATAAGTAGGCATATTAACAAAATATATCATGCAGTAAAAATCAGTTTATAAATGCAAATGCAGAACAATCATTTGAGGATGAGCATGTCTGGTTCACACCTCATTTACTTAGAAGTTACAAGTTAGAAGATGCAATCTGGTCGATCCCCCAAGCTTCCTGGATAGGAAGTCAGAAAATAGAAATAAAAAGCAAATTGGTGGTGTCAGATGTTGTATGTAGCTGATTCCATAAGAACGAGATTACCAAATTATTTATATGCCCCTGGATCATATTGAGAGTATTCAAATTGAGTAGAAAATTAGAGTCTAACTGCAGTCTGATATCAATTATAGAAATTAATACATCTGGAAGTTAAATTTTGGTAAACCACATGATTCAATTTGTTTAAAATAAGGTCACGTTTAGAGCTTTAGGACCTAGGTTTTTGTTTTAGCCTCTTTCTTTCCCTTTCCTCGCAAAGTAATATCATCATTGATTACATTTTATTAGGATGCAATTATAGGTTCAAATACCATCAAACTCGATTCCTTTAATTTTATGGCCTCTGTTGCTCTTCCATTTTCAGGTCTCAATATTAATCCTTTAGTTTTAAGCAAGGTAGAATAGCGATAACCAGCAGCAAATTATATCAAGTCATGGAAGGGAACAGAAGAACCTTTCTTAATAAACATTCTAATCCACAATTCAAGAGGACAGCAGGTCTCAGGAAAGGAAAGCAATATAATTCTATCCGTGAAGATTTTTCTGAGAACTTTCATTCATCAGATACTGTTTATCGAATTCTTTGCCAGTCTAAGAAGATTGGTAGTGTGATTGGAAAAGGTGGTAGCATAGTGAAAGCCCTCAGGGAGGAGACTCAAGCAAAGATTACTGTTTCTGACTGTGTTCCTGGCTCAGATGAGAGGGTAATACTTATTTGTAGTCCATCTGACAAACAAGCAAAAAGACAGAGTGCCTATAATGGCCGCCAAGTTGAGAGAGACGTGGTGGAGCCACATTGTGCTGCCCAAGATGCACTCCTAAAAGTTCATGACAGGATTATTGAGGAAGATCTTGGTGGACCAGAAAAAAACAATAGAAGTGAAACTGTCGTAAGTGCTCGACTTCTGGTTTCAAACAATTTGGTTGGATGTCTTTTAGGAAGAAAAGGAGATGTAATCCAAAGATTACGTAGTCAGACTGGTGCAAACATACGTGTTCTTCCTGCAGATCATCTTCCTGTTTGTGCTATGAGCAACGATGAACTGGTCCAAGTAAAATCCATAATCTCTCTCTTACAATTTATTGTTGTATATCTTTTAGGCTCAAGAATAGACACTGAGTAGAGTAGTAATATGTTTTCTTTAACCTGATTTAGGATGCAATGATTAATTATCTACTATTTGGAGTAGCTTCTGTTCTGCGTCTGGGTTCACATAAAATGGACAGGAACCCCTAATCTGAGCTTCTTGGTGTCTTTATCCTTATATATCCAGTCTTGCCAGTTATCCTCTGAGATTGTAGACTGTGTGTGAAATCTGCCACTGGATGATAATTGCAGTTATGGACTTCTAATATTTTCTAGAGCTTTGTGCTTCTTGTTAATTGACCTCTGGATTTGAAATTGGATTCTATATTATTGCAAAGTGAGAGGTCCTTTTACCCACATATATCCTAGCAATTCATGTATATGTGGCTCAAAAGCTGGCAATGGTTCTTATCTATTTGTAATACGTACAAGTTTTTTATTAACTGTGAAGCGGTGCTATATAGATTTTATTGGTCAAACTTTGATGCAAAATAATTCGAATATGTGCCTGTATATGGTAATTGCTTCCAGAAGTGTAACAGTATTCTTAAGGCTGTTCTTTCAGTTGTCCTGAATTATTTTATTATTTGTTTGTGGCATCTTTTGAGTTATTTTGCAGTATTTCCTTCTTACATTGTAGGTTTTCTTTTGCTGCTGATATTCTGAACATCTATAATGCTGATTTTTGTTGAGACGGTCAAGGAAGATGCTTTGGATATTTGTTTTGTGCTAAGATATAATGATTGGACGATGTACATTCCTTGGCGTACGTTATCTGATATTGATATTTTGTCGCACTAGGTATCAGGTAAACCTGCTGTTGTGAAGAAAGCCTTGTATGAAGTATCAACTCTCTTGCATCAGAGTCCATGGAAGGACAAGCCTTCTTCAAGTTATCCTACAACCTATGCTAGTCAAGAATTTCACCACTCTGGTCCTCCCATGACAACTATGCTTCCTCCAGAAAATCCTCCTTGGTTAGAACATACTATGGATGCCCACAGAATGCAACCTATGCCTTTCAAGGGAGGATATGGACTTTTACCTGAAGATCTTGATGGGGTTGCTCCACGTGATCGTGAAACTCCATGCGAGTTCACTATCAAAATACTCTGCTCTACTGAAAGGATTGGTAGTGTGATTGGCAAGGGAGGCTCGAATGTCAAGCAGTTAGAGCAGGAAACAGGAGCTAGCATCCATGTTCAGAACGCATCTAAAGAATCAGATGAAAGAGTAATCCGTGTCTCTTCGATTGAGGTTTGTATTTCTTCCACTAACTAAGACTAATTTATAATAGCAAATTATTAGCCTTTCTTAGCTTAGCATTACTTCAGGCTATTTGGGATCAAAGATCACATACTATCGATGCCATTCTTCATCTTCAAAATAAAACTAGTGAATATTCTGACGATGGAACCATTACGACAAGACTTCTTGTCCCGTCAAGTAAGGTTGGCTGCATTCTTGGACAAGGTGGCCATGTTATTAGTGATATGAGGAGGAGGACACATGCAGACATACGCGTTTTTTCCAAAAAAGAAAAGCCAAAATGTGCATCAGAAGATGAAGAATTAGTGCAGGTCATACATCTGCTCTCAATTTTGAATTGCTATGAAAGGTGCCTAATGGTGATTGGCGCTCACATATTTAAGATAAACCATTATGAATGTTTGCTTAAGCTCTCCATGATCAGATCTCTGGAAGTTTTGGGATCGCTAAAGATGCCTTGGTAGAGATTGCATCAAGACTTAGAACAAGATGTCTTGGTGAGGTAAATGCTAGAGGGGAAATCGCTTCAGCTAGGCCACTACAAGGATTTGGCCCACCAGAGAATTTACATGGTGCTGGCCTCCCTCTATCAACTACTACCACAGCTGGGAGCTCTGGAAGATATGAACATATACAGGTATGAATTCTGTATCGTAAGAGATCTTTGTTTGCAGAAGTTAGTTTTACGATGTGGCAGTTACAATGATGTCAGCTGGTACTGGAAATAAAGTAGTGGATTCATTTTGGGGGGTTGGGGGAGAGGGTCAGAGCAGATTTTGTATGTGTACAAGTTACTTCTCCTTGGCATGTGAAGAAGTAATGCATGTTATTTGGCACATTACTCTCTCTTTCATTTATCCGCTTAACCTTTTCTTTTCTAATGCATATAAACTACATTTACCGTACCAATTCCCCTTGTGCCTTTTAGTTTTGCTCATTTCTTTTCTGTTATATGTATTTACTTATTCAATTAGAAGAGGAGTTGCTGCTAATGAAAATAACCTTGTTAGAGAGCTGAATAGTGTTCTATTTGCTAACAAATTTTATGAAAGAGAGGAAGGTGGGAATAATCTTGCTTGCACAGACTTGGATGTAATTTGTTCCGGAGCAAGATAAAAGTATATAATCTAAACATACCGGACCAGCTTCCAGTGGAAGAGGAGGACCTGAACTGCATTTCACTTAGATCCTATTAGTGCATTTTTTCAAATTCTTGAGATTTGCTCTTAAGCTAGTTAGCTTCTGCTAATTCATGAAATCCTGATTGATCACAACTTTTCTGTTATTTCAATAACGAAAAGATTTTATTTATGAATTTCTCTAGGTTGTTCTGAATATTACTTACCAGTTCTTTTGCTGTTACTCAGGACAGTGTTCGTGAGTTTGATTCTCCAAGTTTTCCGCTGCCTAGACGAGCTACTGGGTAATGACCTTGCTGGAGAAATTAAGGCTGAATTAGACTCTGTTCTTGAAGTTTCACCAGTCAGAAATAAACCTAATTGAGTTATAAATTTCAATTGATCCATGCTTAGGGGTATTATGTAAGATAATCTAGATCATCAATGGGGTTTTTGTACTTCCATACACAATAGGGTTTTCTTCAATAAATTATCAGATTTCTGGGTAGTTTTTGTAATTTGCTTGGCAAGCAATACTCAGGTTTTATCAGCAAATCTTTCCCATGGGTATGCATCATGAAAATATATAATAATCGGTATTAAATAGAAAGCTTCAGTTGAGGTCTTGTTCCATGATTTTTTCCAATCAAATAAGTTGTTGATTTTAACTTTTTGACGTTTTTATCAGATATTAGTTGAACGGAGATTACGGACAAAATAACATTAACCATGTCATTTGAAAAAAAAAGACCAATAAAGAAAGTGTAGATGGAATAACACTGTAACCCGTGCATCTGCTTTCATCCTCCATGTACATATTTGTATATATTGTTTGAATTCTCTTTCCCCTTTTTTGTTTTTCAGTTACTTGGATTTTAATGAGGCTAGGATTGGTTCTCTATCAGCATCAGCAGGGAGCCGCATCTCCGAGGTGAGATTTATCATACTTGTTAAGATGAACCTGAGTGTTTTAATAACCCTGGAGGAGATAACATCTTTTGGTAATTTAGCCGATGATGCTGGACCATCTCTTTGTTCTGCTTCTTTTATGCAGAGCCTGCCTCTCTTTCTCAAAAACACACCCACATATGCATGCACGCACACACTTGTTTGAATTGGCATACTTCTCAATTTAAGCATGTGCAATCTGTTTTTTTATTATCTTATGTGCTTATTATGGGAGGTGGATACTTGGTTGGTCTTAGACTCTAGCTCTATTTGGATTGATGGATTTGTCTGCATATACTTTCTTCTTTAGAACCACAATGATTTGGATGGAATTTTATAAAGCCCCAGGCAAACACCACTTGGTGGGAGAACGTTATCTCTGTTATAATTATTAACAGCATACGACTTCACCTTTTTGATAAATAACGAAGTAGCTTTCTGTCTCTAACTAGACTAGAACAAAGCTAGTTTGTCATTGAGAACATTTACTGCCTAAAGTTCCCTCCATACTTTGTTATCTCTGCACCACATACTTGAATCTAGTTTTCTACTATCTTAACATTCAAATTGAGTGCTGTACAATACTTCACATATAAGCTTTTCTTTTAGTTGGACTTCACATATAAGATTACAACTAATGAACTTTAAATTTTGATTTTGGATGTTATAGTATGCTGCCACATGGGGGAGGCACCAGGATCCATATTCAACTGGTCCTGATTTTGGCACTTCTGAGAATTACAGTTCCTCATGGTATATTGACCAGAGACCTTCATCTTCTTCTGGACCTAATAACTATCTCCCACCAGGGGGTTACCGGGGCCATGAAGCAGAGCATGGTATGTATCCAAATCACAATGTGTCTCCATCTCCGTACCGGAGCTCTGATCGCTGGACAGCTGCCCACCGTAACAGCTATACACAACAAGATCCATATCAAAGCATAAGAGGACATGGTTCTTACTACTAGTGCCAATTTGGGTATTTTGTACCATAACTCTACAGCAGAATCATAGAATTTTGAAGTTGAGTGGTTATTGACATATATGCCTATTGCTGATGTTTGCATGGAAAATAATCTGTAGTCAGTTTTTTATTTATTAATTTTTTTACACTGTTTCTGATGGTGGGTTTTATCAACCACCAATGTGTTAGTGATGTTTCTGTTGCAAGGTTAGGTTAGTGTTGCAACATTATTAGTATGGTGGCTCCGGTGCCACCAAAAGATTTAAACTAGATATAACAAAATATGATAGCTATATATATTGGCGCTTTTTGATTCTTTGAATACACGTATGCAATACAAATAGACGTCAAGTTTATGTGGCATCATATACTGGTTTTGTATGATTTTTGCTTTTAATTTGACTAATATTTCTTGCTCAACTATAAATAGTGTGTTTGTATTTCAGAAGTCATTCAATTCACATGGTGCGTACTGTAACAGATGAACAAGCGTTGTGCAATATATTATTATACTGTTGTGTTATTTTGATGTGATTGGTTTATTAACGTCTCGATTGAGTTCTACAAGTAATTTGGATTTGGTTACTACTTTGTCAGATTCTGCAGAAAATACTAACTTTTGTCAAGTAAATCTTCTTTTGGGGTAATCACGCAATCAAGAAAAATCTCACTGATCAAGCCTTTTTTTTTCTTTTTTTTTTTTTTTTTTAAAAAAATTGTAATTTTTTAAAATCTTCTAGCATTATGAGATTTCAATAATTACTGATGTGCTTTCTGGGTTTTTTTCGAAAATTGTCATAATTTAACAGATAATTAATAGATAACTGTACATATTCTCTTCTGACTTATTCCTATGTTGCCACTGTGGAGATTATGAGATCTGGCCTATTTGTTATTGTAATTTAAAAACTAGTTATGCTTACAATAAACTACAAATTGCAGATATTTTTTGGGAGATAATTCTGGCCACATTTTTGGTTAACAAGTTGAAATAATTGGAGTGAAAATTTACCCCCAAATTACGTAGATATTCTGTCTGCAAAATAGTTGGACGAATTCAGGGTATGTTGGTAGTTTAATGGTGATTTCGTGTTCTTGGAGTGTAGTTTATATACTTTTCAATTACAAGTTTGGTTTTACACGAAATGCGATTGTTTCACGAAAACACGATGTGCCTGTACACCGTTACGAAAGGCCATGTAATTTGTGAACTCGTGCATTGTTCGTAATTGAAGTATTCCGTATCTTAATTGTGTAATTCTTATAATTATACATGGTTTGGTCAACCCATCAATCGAAACCAAACCATACACTACATTTTGATCCATGTAGCGAGAAAATAACGAAAGAGATAATGACAATTGTGTAGGACTAGAATCCCATCTCACAGACCCAAACATCCATTATGATTTGTGTGCTGGCGGCGGCCGCCCTTCTACTATAGCCCTCTTAGCCTAATTAAGAGGCTCTAACCAATATCTAATTCTGCGGCATTAAAGTTGGTGATCGCATTTACTACCCTTTCCCAACAACACTGTCGATTGGTCAATGCCTTTCTTAACGCACCATTCAAATTACACGTGTGGTTGTTGGATGCTCCAATCACTTGCCTCAGTCTCTCTCTCTCTCGATTTTACGTCTTGCACAATAAATTAATTGAACAATTCAAGAATTGCTTTTTATTAGATTCTGGAGTGTTCCTATTCTATATATATACCAGCTGTGGTGCGACAGATTGCAAAAGCTATAAACCGAGAATAAATGTCAAGGACATAGATATAATTACCAGTTGCATGTGCTGCTTTTCAAGCAGCAGTAAATTATTTGATCTTCTATCTTTATTAACTGATGGGAAAATTCCCCAAATGATACAACATTTTCCCATGATTGACGATGGTATCTCAGTGTAATTTCCGGAAATACTCAGAACAAGCTTCTGGGGGGGGGGGGG
>JAYDZE010171447.1:0-21812 GCA_034509125.1 Monilaria moniliformis | reverse complement strand
ATATAGTTCTATTCGACGAAGTCATTATTATCCTTGAGACGAACACCAAGTTTGTTACCCCTTTTCTAATCCCGCTTCTTAATCCCCACCCCAGTCACGATAACCGAGCTTTATTATCCTTAATAAAGTGAGGCCGTGACAGGATGTCGGAGACGTATGCCCCTTGGAGCGTCGACGAGGGGTGCGTCGACAACTGGGCGGAACCTGAAGTTGCACTTGCAAACGATACATTGTTTATATAAAATGAAAGCGTGAATGATTATAGCCCTCATGAAGAAATCAATCTCGCCATTGATTTTGGTGGTCGTCACCAAATATGGTGGATTTCGAAAATATAATATGTGAGTGAAGAAGAAGAAGAAGAAGAATAAATTGAAAGAAAAAATTAAAAAAAAAGAGAAAAATTGAGTGAATTAGAAGAGATAAATTAAGGATGAAATTGTGTGATAAATGTGACATGAGAGAGTATGATATTTATAGAACAATAGAAGTGATTGAGATAATTAAATGTGAAAAATGAAATAGGAGAATGAAGTATTTATAGGGAGAATAGAAGAGATTGAGATAATTAAAAAAATGGGTAGCCAATGGGTGTAGGAGATAGTAAGGATTTTTTTTTTAAAAAAATCATTTTTTTGAATTAAAAATAAATAAATAAAATTCGGCCGCGCCAACGCCCTCTCGCGGTGAAACGCACCAATTCTATTGGTCATAGGCCAGGTGAGGGGGCGTGTGGCGGCTGTCCCTCCCCTTTTCTTCTGTCTTGTGACGCTCGTCTCTCTGCCCCTTGCGCAATTCGGCCCGTGGTTGTCTGGTCCAAGAGAGACGGGCCACGTGGTCCGTATTGTGGATGCCTAATTGGAAGGTAATTGCTACAGTTGGAAGTATTTAATATAAACTGCTATCATTTCTTTGAATAATATACCGAAGCAAAATGAAAATTTATGTATATCTCTAACAGTACCCACCAACTAATAATAACCACTATAAATTTAATAAAGCAAAGAGCCCTCCTAACCTAACTCTATGAATATGAGGCATGATGCGGCAAGTTGGAAAGCAATTTGTCAATAATTTATTTCGGTGGAGTAGCTAAATGAAATAAAAAATCATGCTTTGTGTACAATAAATAATAAAAAATATCCCAAAAGACGATGACGATTTTGAATGCAATGCCACGTCAGACTGATCTAGAACCTCGCCATTACCGCAATTCAGAACAACAACGAGGGGCATATCCGTCTCCAAATTGCCCGATACGCGTCCCTATGAGGCCATTATTCTTTCATCGAGACCGACTTTACGCCCTTCAAATTGCAGCCCCCTATCTCTCCACCCCCTTGACCCCTTCTCTCTCTCTCTCTAAACGCCCCCAATTTCTCTCTCTGAAAAAAGACGAATTACACAAATTTCTCTCTAACACAGGGAAAATTGACGTCAATGGCGCAGAAGACAGAGCAGGAGGAGACAGAGTTCAAGGTCGTACCTGAGAACATCACGCTCTGCGTCAAATGCGGCGTGGCGGGGAATTCCGCCGCGAATAATTTGTGCCAGAAATGCTTCAGCACGCCGGTGGAGGCCTCCACCTCCGCGGTTCCCGCGGCAGCGGCGGTGTCGGGCGTGACGAAGCCGAAAGTCCACGTCTTCGGAGAGAAATCCTTCAGATCCAGCTCGTCCACTAGGTCCTCTCCGCAGAGGATACCAAAGCTCCTCGAGACGAGCGTAGATCTGAATGAGGATCATGCGGCGGCGCCTCCGGCGAAGAGAGAAGTCAACCGGTGCTCCGGCTGCAGTCGGAGGGTAGGATTGACCGGGTTCAGGTGCCGGTGTGGCGAGCTGTTCTGCGCCGATCATCGATACTCGGATCGCCACGACTGCAGCTACGACTACAAGACAGCCGGCCGGGAGGCGATCGCGAGGGAGAATCCGGTGGTCAAAGCCGCCAAGATAGTCAAAATTTGAGGCTGAAAACTCTGGAGTAGGATTGGACGAAGGAACGCTTGCACCGTATGTATACGCAATCAACAATCGGGGATTCTTCTTGTCATGAAATCGGAAATGGAAGAACTAGGAGATCGTTGCTAGATCTTTGTATTATTGCTGCACTGGTCTTCGCGCTGAGACGACGCCGTCTGGTGGCCCGGGATGGAACTTTGGAAGAGAGGATGGAGAAGCTTTAGCGGCTTTTTTTTCTCTCTTTTCTTTTTTCTAAATTGTTACGATAAACAAGAGTGTTTTAATTATTGTGACAATATTGCTGGATTATTAATAGTCTTTTGTGTGATTTTATTTTATATTTTTTTGGGTATTATGAGATGGATTTTTTGTTATAATCTGTTTCATGTTTTGATAATTTTGATTAGTGATTTATTAATTTTTGCAAGAAGTTTCTGGAGAAGGTGTTGGAAATTTGGGGAAGAGTAGCGACACTGGGTGCGCAAGTTAGTCTTTTCTGGCTGTCGAGATAAGACGTATAAAGAGGGAGAAGTATTATTTGAATCGAGGATTGTATAAATTAATATCAACAACTAAAATATAATTTGGAGTCCGTACATTCATATACATATTAAATTGTTCCAATATACATATTATTTATTCTTTACTATATATCTGAGTGTTTGTGCGTGAAAATTCTATATGGGGAAATTTATATATAGCTAAAACTAAAAATTCTAAGAAGGTGCTTAGTATCCAAGAATATCGACTATTTTTGTTTTATTCTTATTTCAGTAGTTACTAATGTTATGATTATTTTTATGTTATATTCCAATAATTATTAATGTATTTTTATTAGAAATGAAAATTTATTCTCAATTGAACGAGAATAGCTATTTCATCCTTAATCCATGGAATTATCATTTCGAATGGTACAACTAAAATTATGATATAGGCGATTATTGAATTAATTAGTCAAAAATAATAATTAGGCATAATTTTTTTTAAAAACTAATCGATTTTTAAATTTTCAGACAAAAATGCCCCTAGTGAATACAAACATTTTTTTTACAGTGTCACAAATATTTTATTGGTTGTCATTTCTCTCTCTCTTTGATTCTCTCTTTTTGTCTCTTTCTCTTTCTCTATCTCCAATTCTCTTTCTCTCTAGCTAAACCGTCACTCCATCAAACGTTGACAATGTCTTCCAAAAGAATTGTTGTGTTTTGTTCGTCAACGGCGACAGTATGTAGTACGTCAACGCCGCACACTCTTCCGAACCAACTGCAGAATGCAGTCCGTCGACGGTGGCGTCGCTTGCAAACACAAACACTAATTTGTTTTCGATAAATTTTTTTGTATTTTAAAAAATAGTGACATTGACGGACTTATTAGAATTTGAATGGTCGAATATCATTTCCATATTTTTGTTGAAGAATATGTGGTTTTACTATGATTGTTTAATTTTTGTTTTTTGTTTTGGTGGTGTTGTTGATGTTGGAAATCTTTTTGTGTTGTTGAAAATCATTCTAGTTTTGTGGAAATTTTTTGTTAAAGATCATTACAGATTTTTGATGTTGTTGAATTTTTTTTAATTTTTAAATTTGAGGGCTTAGGATTTAATGTTTAAGGTGGTTTAGGGTGATGTGGTATGAGGGTACGAATCGACCTTGTTCGCACCAAGCATACTAAACATTTATGAGACCAAACCTATCGGCGCGGTGCCAAGGGCATCCGTGCGAATGTTTAGTATGCCTGGTACGAATTCTGCTGATTCGTACTTCATACCACATCAAACAGAATTGACAAAAAATTCAAAAACATATGTCAATAGTGATCCCACAACACTATCCAACCTCAATGTCCAACAAAAACAACAACCTCACATTTATCGATTGTGTATAGGTTGAAAGCTTCAAACATACAAAAGAAGAGTTGGTTGACAATCCCCACAAGATATACATCACCGGCAAAGAGACTTTGACCGGAGATGTCAGAAGAGTTCTTGCAAAAGTAGAAAGAGATGCACTGTCAGCAAAGAAATCCGTGTTTGGTAATTTCATAAAGCTTTCCAACCGATCATCAGGAGTGGCAAGACGATACACTACATGGTATCCCAGCAGGTAAGAGCGACTAGAGGCCAAGATAAGACGACCTTATTCTTTAAAGGTGGAGATTAAAATGTTTGAGTTTCGGGTATGGAGTCTGCGCTGATGACAAGGCTACGTTTTGACCTAGTGACGATTCAGCCATCCGGCGAGTATGTTATTTTGTCGAATTCTATATGCACATAGCTACTCAACAATGCTAAAATTATTGAATGAGAGCTTTATCCAAGATTTATTGATAGAAATTTCGACGGGAATAGTGCATTTGCTTCGGACTATGTGAAGATTGTAAAGATGTTAATTGCAGTCCATTTTGTTTCGCATTTTGATGTCGCAAAACACAAAATCCTAGATTGGCTGTGAGTTTTACTGGAAGACACCTGAAAATGAGAAAAAATTATGTGGGCAACGTCTCATATCAGATACTATCTGACAGTATCACCAAGGCCCGACGAACTAATGGAAAAGAACGAAAGCACAACCTCAGATGATACAATTTAAAAGGAAACACTATTGTTTTCTTGATTTGGATTATTTATTATTTTCCGGACGTAGGCTCACCATCAGATGTAAGTTGATCACGCGCAAGCGACGTCATATGTTGAGGTTCATATGTAAGAATGCATGACATTTATCTTCCAATACTGTGGCAATGACGATATCAGAATGCCCCATCCCGAAGTACACATAGATGCTGGTAGTGAAATCACTCTCCTGCATACTGAAGGCCCTCAATCTCTTGTCCTAGGCTATGACGATCTGGTGATCCCCAACACACACTCACAAAGGAGCGCCTTGGTGGAAGACATAATATAATCAGTTGTGAAGAGGTCTAGGACAATGGATGAGATAGTTGAATCATCTGCTAAGAGGGCTATGCTTGAATTGGCGAAGCTCTTCGAGAAAAAGTGGGAACCAATAGTAGAAGAGGCTGCGAAGAGGGTTAGGAAAGTAACGAATGAGATAATAGAATCAACTGCCAAGAAGGTTAGACTTAAATTAGTGGAGCTCATCCATAAAAAACAGGAAGTAATAGCAGAAGAGGCTGCAAAGAGGGCTATGATAGGAATGGTAGACCTGTTCGCGAACAAACGATTCATTGATTATATAGGCGACTACGTTCTTCGGACGTTGTCTGAAATGGGACAATCTAATCTTTGCACCGTCTCTCAACCATCCCATTTGGATTCAGCAACAGAAGTAGAAACAGAAGCAACAACAACAACAACAACAACAACAGAAGCAACACCAGCAATATTAGCATTAATAGTAGCCAAACCGACTCGACTGATAAATTCATATGCTGTATTGAGGAGTTCATATCTCCCCAATGACATTCAAGCCCAAATGTCATTCTAGAATTACCTGAAAGAAGACAACCCAAGATGTATGTTGTTGATTACTTGATTTTAACTACCTTTCATCTTTTTTTCTTTCTTTCAACTATTTCATTATTAATATCATTACTTGTATAAACACAATGTGGGACAACTTTGTTATATGGACAAAACATGATTTCTGCAAATAAAAAGATCCTCGTCATTAGCTTGATGCCAACCAGGTAAGCTCTTATGTGTTTATTCTAGCGACAACGCCAGAGGTAAACCTTAAATCTAAAAAAAATGATCCAGTGACAATTAATGAAATGCGGAGGTTGAAAAAAATCTATGTGTTATAGCAAATAATTAATGAGGTATGAGATGGAATGCACAAAAAAAGATGATCCATGTGACAACAATATGGAAGAGAACATCCTAGAACTTGAGTTACATAGATTGTTATGTTTTGCAGAAAGGCTGAAACCAGAATGGGGCCCAACTAAAAAAATAGACTCATGTAAAAAAGGTAGCGACTTTCGAGTTTTTGTGTGGGAACATCCTCATTTTGTGTGTTGTGGTATGAGGTATGAATTGAGCTGACTTCATACCATGCATACCAATCATGCTTGCGGCCGACATTAGTATTGGGTGAGCAAATTTATTGATGGTATGAATTGGACGAATTCATACCATGCACACCACACTTGCGCGCCCAACGCCGATGCTAGCCGCAAACATGTTCGGTATGTATGGTATGACTTCTACTGATGTAATACCCTGTACTTTTGAATCTATCAATCTTGTTACTTGGTATAATTTATTTTTTTCTAAAATATTTTGAAATTAATTAAATTTCAATTAATTATTGGGTATAGTTCTTAAACTTATGGATTTGATTTTCAAATGTTTTGCAGGTTGTCCGACTTAGAGAGAGGATGCACACTAGCAATATATACATGGTCTAAATGCATGTGTTTGACCAATAAGTGAAATTACTAGTTGTAGAAAGTTTGAAATAAAAGTGAAAAATAATAGAATATTAATTAATTAATGTCTTTCGTCATGTTTTAAGTGCTAGTATGTGGGTGTTAGTTTTTAATTAATAGAATCACTAAGAGTAGGCAATAGCTATATAATTGTTTTTTTTATATTGATGTGTAATGTCATCCTTATCTGAGCTCCAAAACATCCAGCCACAACTCAATTTTCAGCTGTCACGTCAGCATTTCACTTTTCAGCCACAACATGTTTATCCCAGCCCCGAACAATTCAGTCTCAAATTAGCCACAAACTAATTTTTATCATTTTCATCAATTTTTATTATTATTCAATTTGATATATATATTTGAATTTAGGTGTTTGTAAAATCAAATTAAAGGACTACAAATTCAAAAATTAGACAATTAAAATTTGAAAATTACTTAATTTAAATTCCTAAATTACATTAATTAAAAATAAAAAATGACATAATTTAAATTCCTACAATTACATTAACTAAAAACTAAAAATGACATAATTTAGGCTAAATAATCGGATGAAGGAGGAAATTTTCCCGATTTTGGATCCATAATATGAAATTTGGTAGATGAGTGTGAGAGTATGGAGAAGTGTGAGTTTCACATCCCCATTTTGCCTCAATTTATTGGCAAAATTTGTCACCCCATCCCATCCCCACCCCCACTCTCCATTAATTTTTTTTACATAGGAGTTGCAACTTTTTATCTTCCCAAACCTATTTTGTAAAATCAAATCACACATTTTCACACCACATTTATATTTTAAAAAAAAAAAAAAAGTGAGGCTGCCGCATTGGGGTGAACGACCATTACCGCCACAGCCACGCGGCCGCCGCAGCCTGGCCACCAGCCACTCCAGCGGCGGTCGCCCCGTTAACGCCGCCCTGCAGTGGTCTCCCCTCTTTTTCTTCATTTTCCGGCAGCGATAAGGATGCCCTAAACCCCAACATTTGCTTTTGGTTCGATTTTATTTTTAATTGTGTAATTGCAATCCTGTTTATCTATGTAATTAGTAATAACTACTAAATTAGTAGCAAAAATAATGTCATTATTTTTTTGTACAAATTATTTTTGAGTAATGATAAATTGACATAATAAGTATATACATAATTGGGGCAATTTAGTCATTTTGCATAAATTTCAAAAGTTAGGTATTAGTTCATTTTAATAGAATTTATGTTTTACATATTTACATTTTCACAGAAATTATGTAAGGGATTCTATTCCAATTTCGAAAGGGAAAAACAATCTTTCCTTAAGAAAAAATATTTTATTACCATAAATTACAATAAACAATTTCATTAGTGCAATGATTTATACTCATCGTTATTTATTTTATTAAAATTGTACGCAAAATATAGAAACAAATGAAGGGAAAAATAACAAAACACAAAAGCAAAGAAAAAAAGTAATAATTAAATTATAAAATTTACTAAATGAAAATTGATAAAATTATAGAAAATTGATATTAAAATATTAAATTATATTACAATAAAAATTGAAATTCGTCAACTTATTACTATATTATAACATAATAGGGCTTTCACCTTACGCGAGCTTGTGCATGGTATCTGACCCTCAAGTATATATCTAGTGTATAAATTGATAAAATTATAGGGAAATCGATCTTTAAAATCAAATTATATAATACATCACAATAATTTTGAGATTTGTCATGTAATTACTACAATACACATTACTATAATTTCGAGATTTGTCAACTTATGACTTATTTCATGATTCCTTTCGTAATTGTAGTGAATAGTGCGTTAGATAATAACTTTTAGGAGTCACCTAGTGATGAGAGCCCATGGCCATCAGGCACCCACCACTTGGTTCTCTACCATATGTGTGTGTGTGTGTGTGTGTGTGTGTCTAGTGCATAAATATATATATGATTATAGGAAAATACGATATCATAATTTTAAATTAACACTATGAATATAAATTATATGATATATTATTTATATTTAAAAAATCTAATTATATATCTCCTAAAAATCAGATCAAATATTATTTGTGATATCAAACTAACATTATAAATGCCATTAATTTGAAAAAAATAATTTAATAGATACCGCTATAATTATGAAAGTTGTAATACATAAAAAGTTGATAAATATCATTATATGAGAAAATACAAATCTATATTTATTTATTTTAAATTCTAATTGACATCAAATAAAAAATAATAATTTACATAAAATCATGACTATATTTATGAAAATTACAATATAATATTACAATTTGATTAATATCATTATATGAAAAAAAAAAACATAATTCTATATTTGATTTCTTTACTACAAATTAAATTCTAAATGGCATCAAAGAAAAAATAAGAAAAAGAAAAGCAATAAATATATAATATTATATCAGTTAAACTTGATCAACAATGCTATGATTTATCGTTCTTATTGCATGAACTCCTTATTGCCGGTGAAATAAATATCAAAAAAGCTCAACCTCAACCCCACGTGGCTAAATAATATTCGATTTCTTTAAATTTGATTAACGTTTTTTATTAACTTCATTAATGTGAGTAGAAAAAGTTAAATAGTTGGATAGAAGTAGGGTTAGGTTGGTACGGTATACCCACCGAAACTGTCATACCGTACACCATACCAAAAATGCTGGTATGAGTAAATACCATACCGTTACGTTACGAAATTTATCGGTATACCGAAAATTTCGGTATGCATAATTTTCAATATCGTTATTGTACCATGTTTTTGGTATGTCGTACCGAAATCCGGTATACCGTGAATTACGATATGCCAAATTTCGGTTCGACACACCGTCATATCGAAATACCGTTTCATACCGAAATTGTATAATATTATAAATAATTTTTATGTTATATATATTTAGTAATACTATAAATATATTTTATATATATATATATATATGGGATGGTAAGAGAATACAGTATATACCGTTTACCATTTTATCAGTATATATCGTAAAATACGGTATATACAGAATTTTTGGTATACTGCGGTATGCTGAAATTCATATTGTTATCATTCCGTAACCTTCCGGTACAATATCATGCCATACCAAAATTTACAATATACCGAAATTTTGATATTTTTGCTATTTCTTCGGTACGATAAATCCGGTGTGCCGGTATTTCGATATTTTTCCCCACCCCTAGATAGAAGAAATAAAACAAAAATACTAATAGGAAAAAGAGAAGAAAAAAAGGTTGGGAAATAAATTAATTAATTAATCCATTTTCAACATTTATAAAATATTCATAACAATAAATTGTGAATATCTTCTTATCATTATCATAAAATTAAAAAAGAAAAAAAACAATTCATCAAAAGATTTGCCACAATTTTGCATCCAAAATGTTGATATGCAAATATGTTAATGAATAATTATAGTGGCATATTTCTAGAATCAAATCAATGACATGTTTCCTAAAATAATATATAGAAGGGACTAATTAGTCATAGAATAATATAATTGATTCTAAAAAAATGATCTAGTTTATTTCAATATTAAGGGGTATTATATATATACAATTTATGTAAATTTATCTTTTGTCATTATTTTCTATATATAAAAGTAGTGCTTTCTCTGTTCCATTATTTATGACATACATTTCATTTTAAGTTGTCTCATATAACATGCCACGTTTTCATTTTGGATATTATTTAGGACTTGATTAAAGACTGGTTAATGTCTTAATAACAAATCTATTTTTAAACCTAAAATCTACCCTACCTCATTTGTATCTTCTCTCTCTCTCTCTCTCTCTACTTGTCTTTCTCATTTTGCGTTGCCTCCCCCTTCTGCTCCAAACCATAATCAAACCATTGTCGTCTCCATTTACGCCACTACCTCCCCTTAAGCTATGATGAGTACCGATTGAGATGAATCCCAAATTCTAAGCGGTACGGTGGTTCTCGATAGTGAAGATTACCAGAGGAACTATGATAGTAGCTCGGGGAAGAAAGATGGTACGTTATATACGAAAACTAACTCAAAAAATTGCATTGCTCTTGCTAGTGATGTGACCAATGCAAATTTGTGGCACTGTTGGCTAGGACATATGAGTGAACAAAAGATGAATAAGATGTTTTGAAGGATAGATTGCCTGGCTTGAAAACTGTTGAAGTTGGCATGTGTGAGGATTGTGTACTCGAGAAACATAAGAGGTTACATTCTCAAGATGTGGCAGAACCTTGAAGATGCAGAAGCTGGAGTTGGTCCATGGTCATCTATGAAAACCTGTGCATGTGAAGTCCCTTGGTAGATCAGAGTATTACATGACCTTCATTGACGATTCTATTCAAAATGTATGGATTATTTCTTGAAGAAAAAATATGATGCATTTGATGCTTTCAAAAAATTGAAACAGTGAAAAAAACTCCCCGGCTGAATGGCATCACATAACACATGAACAGAATGTTGAATGAGCGAGTGAGATGCATAAGGTTGAAAAGTGGGTTTCCAAAGACGTTTTGGACAGATGCAATGACCACAGCTGCATTCCAAATCAATAGATATCCATCAGTTTTGTTGGAGAATCAGATACATGATAAAGAAATAGATAAGACAATAGGTAAACTAAGTTTTCCTATGCACATTTGGTTGTGTTGCTTATGCTCATAATGATTATGTTGACAGAAGTAAGTTGGATGTGAAAACTGTTAAATGTACGTTCATTGGCTATGAAGGTGATGAGTTCGGTTATAGGCTCTGGGACGGGTAGAACCGAAAGGTTATATGGTAGAACCGAAAGGTTATATGGTAGAACCGAAAGGTTATATGAAGTAGAGATGTGGTTTTCAATGAACATGTGGTGTACAAAAATATATCGGAGGGATCGAGTTTTAGAAATTTTAAATCCCGGTGATTAAGTTAGACATCTCAAACTCGAGTGGGAGGGAGGAGAAGAAAGAACAAAATGTTCTCGAGGAAGAGCCAAGGACCCACCACTCAATAATCTGCTGCTGAGGCTAGCTAGAGAGCGATGTCTACCTAATAAGTACTTGCCCTTTAACTATTATTTATTACTTACTTATGGTGGTAAACCTAAATGCTATGCAGAGGCAAAGTGGGAAGGTGAAAGACATAGGTGGAGAGTTGTTATGGATAATGAGTTGGCATCTCTACTCCTAAATGTACTTTGAAAAGGTTTTGAACAAGCGCTACAAGGCTCGGCTGGTTGTCAAAGTATTTTAGCAACGACACAGTATTGATTATACTGATGTTTTTACTCCTGTTGTGAAACTGGTCACTATTCGTATGGTGTTGAGTATGGTTCATGTAGAAAACTTATTGTTACATCAGATAGATGTAAAGAGGTCATTCTTTCATGGTGATTTGAATGATGAATTACACATGACTCGACCTGAGAGATTTATAGTAAATGAAAATGAAAGATTTGTGTGTAAGTTGGAGAAGAGCTTGTACAATTTGAAGCACGCTCCAAAGTAATAGCACAAGAAGTTTGACAATTTTTTCTTGAGTGGCTATGATAGATGCCACGCCGACCATTGTTATTACTACAAGAGATTTGACAAAAGCTATTTTATCTTGTTGTTATACGTTTTGATAATATGTTGATTGTAGGAGCTGATGCAAGCGAGATAGATAAGTTTAAAAAGCAATTGTCCGAATGATTCTCCATGAAAGATTTTGGAGAGGCCAAACAGATTTTGGGCATGAGAATCGAGCGTGAGAAGCCGACAGAAACGTTGTATCTTTCGCAGACAAATTATATTCAGGAGGCCCTGGAAAAATTCAACATGGATAATTCAAAGCGAGTGTCCCATTGGGTAGTCACTCGAAGCTTTCAAAGAATGAGCCACTGAGTAGTAATGAGAAACGTTTCAAATGATGAAAGTTCTCTAGACTTCAGCAATTGGTAGCATCATGTATGTCATGGTGTGTATGAGACCAGATATTATGCATATAGTGGGAATAGTGAGTCAGTTCATGGGTTACCCACGCAAGCAATATCATGAAGCGGTTAAGTAGGTTATACGATACTTAGTGGTAGCATATGATGGGGGAGATCGATGAGGCTGCCATGGGGTCGACCTGTGAACAAGGTAAACCCAATGGGAACCAAAAAACGGTTCCCTGAAACTCAGGATCCCATATGTTGAAGTTCAGAATATAATTATCATGCAATTCAAAAAAAATCTACGTAGAACGCAAATGGACAATTAATTAATTCGAAATCTTAGATCATGATATATAAGAGTTTGAATCTTACCATTAATTGCAGATCTTCTGTTTGTAGACAATGGCTAGCAACTTCCACCACTTGTCCAATATTCTACCTCGAATCTTCTAGCCTATTACCCAAATTCAGGATTTGAATATAGGGTGGTGTATATTTTATCCAACCCTATAGGCTGGAGTGGAGAAGAAAAATAATAGGAAGAATGAAACGGAGAAAACAAGTTAGGCGTGTTTCCCAGAGTCTGACATAATGAATTTTAATTCTCCACTCCCCTATTTATAAAATATGTAATGGGTTAGGCTAGGGATCCAAGGAAATTTGGACCGAGCCTCTCTATTGGGCTTTTATTATTAAATTGAGCCTCCATTTAATTCATGTCTAATAGAATATTAATTTAGACCACTATAGAAATTAATATCAAATTAATGTTGACCTACCCATCCAAATTCAAATTACGAATAATATGGCCTCCTTGTTTAATTAATTTATTTCTCAAGTTTAAGATTCTAATATCCATTAATTAATTTAAGCTTGTTGTTGGCTTTAATTAATTAACATCTTTTACCAAGAGTGGTCTAGTTCAAGAACATTATTTATTATACTAGAATGAATTCCAACCGGACGGATTTCGTATAATAAATTCTTTTTCTCAAACACCTCTTGGGGATACTATCAACCTGGTCCTCGAGGACACTATTTAATACAATAACAATTCTAGCACTACTATATATTAATTACAACTGCCCAAGATATCAGAATTCTTGGGTTATGGAAAATCTGCACCTTTTGATAAGTCAAAGCAGTGCATAATTAATAATGTATGTTCAATGTTATATACAAAAATTCAGAAATAAATAATCACCGAGATCTCGTTTTTCAGTAATCAGCAAGAAAGACATATCTCAATGTGAATCATTCAGTGTTATACCACACCAGTGTTAGTCTCCCAAGGCTGGGATATTTTCAAACTAACACTACAACCTTTATCAATAGATCGTTTAAGTCTATCTAGGTTGTGAAACTTAATTTTCTTCTGCAAGGCACTGACTGAGAGACCTTTAGTAATAACCTGACCGACATTCAGTCTACAATGCAGAAGACCTAGACTTGCTTACTCAATTATAATAATAGATTATATTTGCTCACAATATAATCACCAGATTATAAAAGGCAAACTATGTAAAACAATAATATATTCTCATAAGAGTCGGAGTATGGTAGTTCTTAGGGCTATTAATACATAAGCAGCTCGAAAAGCATGTTTTTCAGTAAACAACCTCAACAATCTCCCACTCATACTTGAAGCATAATTTCGAGTATACTCCTATCTTTAATTCTTGCACCTATGCTAAAAAACAGTGCTAACATGCATCTCATGCCCATCTATTTCATTGATGATTGTACATGCATCATCAATTTATGAAATAAATGGTCAGGTATGAGCCTATGCAATTCTAGTCGTCACATAATTTTCATTCTTAAGAATTGTGCTACCTCTCTATGTGTTTTGATAGCTTTAACGGCTTGTAGTTCTTTCAAATATACCATTGCACCTGAGATATCACAGCAGACTGTGATACTCTGTAGACATGATCAAAACTACAGGTTAGATCCATTAGTAAGTTTTTGAGCTAAGTGTTTTTCTATGTAACCGTGAAAACGTTACATTCACCAACATGGTGGAATCCGTGATTCAGAATCGCTTCTGATTCAAATTCCTCTATTAGAAAACTCAACTTCTTAAGTTTAACACATACTTAGAGGTATATTTCTCGAGTCGTAATTAGCTTTGGAATTTTATTTTGTACAACTCAAATGACATAGATTGTCTGACTAGTAAATCTATATATACTCCTCAACCTCTTAAAGTACTTGAGTATATTCTTTACACAGTCGAATGTCTCGACTAGGGTTAGACTAATATTTTGCTACTATATGTAAGCAAAGTAATTATCAGGTATTGTGCAAATTGTGGTATCCATGAGACTTCCATGTGCACAAGTAAATGAAAACTTTCTCACTTACTCTATCTAATTTTGTGTCGTAAGACACATAACATAGATAGGGTGATTCCATCTCGAAAAGTAAAGACCATTTTATTGAATCTTGCATACTAAAAACCTTAAGCACAATGATGTTGTAAGATTTCAGAGACATGCACACTCATTCCTTCCTAAGATTATCCTAAGAATATGGCTATACGTCTCCCTAATCTTTCATCTCAATTATTTTGGATAACCATACCCTTACGCCTGATAACATCTTCTTGTCGTTACCAATCTATAGGATGCCATCTACGTATGACAACAATAATACCCCTAACTTTTTATCACATTTCACAACTTTCATCAGGCCATTGTTCAAATTCTTAGAATTTGATCTCCTGATGAAAGCAAAGGTTTTATGATCTTGAAGCTTCCTCAAGTCCATTTAGTGAACTTCTTTAAGCTTTTGATCATTTGTCCATTTACTTTAACTGCAAATACTTTAGGTAGTTCTATGTAAATGGTCTCCTCAAGACTTTTCCTTAAAGAAAACTATCTTGACGTCCATTTACAAAACTTCCTAAATTATCTAAATGTTATGAACAAGAAAATAAGGACCAACTGGAAGCACAAACATAGGCGAAAAATGATCTTATCATTATTGATGTACTATTTTGCCGCTAGTCTTGCCCTGAAGACAACTATCTTCTCGTTAGATCATATTTTACACTTGTAGCTCATTTACTCATACTAGTCAAATAACCTTGGGTATGAGTAAAACATCGTAATTTTTGCTTGTTTAGCTTTGACTGCAATTAGGATATCATCGATTCTGTATAAGAACGATTATCCTTTTATCGCATAGCTTCTTTGTAGTTCAAGGATTTGGTTCTTCCAAGCTAGAAACTAAATCTTAAGATTCTTTGAAGCTCAATAACTTTTAAGTTGTTTGACAATCCTCACACTACATTAGAATCTATTATACGCTATTTCTTTGCAGCTTAGGGATTCAGTTCTTCCAAGTTAGGAACTGAATCTAAAGATTCTTAGAAACTTAAGAACCTTATAAGGTTATTTTATAACCCTCCCACTGCAATGAGGTTTTACAATGTGTGTATGTGATAATTAGGGTATGGCGGTGGTGCGGAGCACCAAGCCGCCATACATGTCGTATTTTCTCTTGGAATGCGGTATTCTGACAGTTTTTAATTACTTAAAAACTCTCAACTTAGTGGAATCATGGTTTTTCACTTAGTGTTGTTCTAAGAGTCGAGTATTGGTACAACTAGGGGTGCCCACGGTTCCAAAATCGTTGATTCTGCTTCGGAACCGCCGGTTACGGTTCCGTGGGCACCGGAACAGTAACTGAACTGTGAGGGCTAGAGACGGTTCCAGTTTTGAACTGGAAACTGGCGGTTCTAGTTCCGGTTCAAAATCGGCAGTTTTTAGCCAGTTTTCCGCAGTTCCGGTTCTGGTTTTTCAGTGTTCCTATTTTCGGTTTTCTTTTTTATAATTCAAGATGATTCAAATTTGAAATTAAAGTCGAAGACAAATGTAAATAAGTAGATCATTTATTACTATAAGAGAAATTATAATAATTTACAATGAGTCTGAATAAACAATGGGAAAAAAATAGGGAAAAAGACTTGAGCTCAATAATAAACAAATTACAATAATGGAGTCTTGTGATTTGGCTAAAAAAAATTAATCTAGGAAATTCTATTAAAACAGTTAAATCCTTTTAGAGAAATTATGTAACAACACATCCATGTTGAATATTTGGGGCATTTACTGAGCTTGTTTAACTGTTTCAACAAAATTTTCTAATTTACTGTTTAATTTTACAATACGGAAGACTGTAATTTCTTGACCTATTGTCAAGGGATCATTGGTCATCTTAGAGACGCGGAATGAGAACTAAACTAAGGGAGTCAGAAGGGGAACATTGCAGAAATCAGTTTTTTCAGATTACAATGACGAACTAATTTATGCAATGGTGGAGGTTGACGTTCATGGTGTCGTGTTTGCACGACCTATGAACGTCAACCTCCACTGTTGCATATGTCACAATCTGTCCTTGTGTTATGAAATCACTGACTTTTGTATCGTATGCACCCCTTAGTGTCATGGATTCTATGTCGCTCAACGTCTCCAACTGACCAACGATTCTTATGACAACGATAAATTTAGCAAATAAGGAGAGTGTGTTGAGATAAGAAAGAAAAAATGATTGAGGAGAGTGTGTTGTGTGTGTGATTTGATGAAATATGGAGAAAGGGAGAAAAAATGGCACGTAAACTGCCAGTTTCCGTGCAAAACCGCTAGTTTTCTACCAAAACCATCGGTTTTGCTGCAGAAACCGTCGATTTTGCAGCTATTTTCAGACCCTAGCCTTGTACCTATCACCTTAGCCCTCCCACCCTGTAAAGCCACCGATTTAACCGTGAAACCGTCGGTTCCCGTTCCTCCGCAACATGAGCCATAACCGAACCGCCCCATAATTTTTTCGGTTTCGGTTTGACAGGGAAGCTGGTTCCGGTTTGAACCGACGGTTTCGGTTTAACTGGGCATTCCTAGGTACAACCAATATCTTTACGATCTTTAGGACTATGGAAATTCCACACTTTCGTTTCCTAAGAATTCTCATACAGAAATACATTTTAAAATGAGGTGCCAATCTAATCGTCGTCCTTCTCCAACACAAGTGTTGGTCAATTCCAAACCATGAGTTATCTTAAACTAGATTATCACCCAATTGACAACTCATTTTGTGGAATCTCCATTTAACTAACCATTTCTAAAAGAACCAATTCTCTTTTCCGCTACATCATTATGTTTCGAAAACCAATTGTAGTCAATTGGGATGTTATTCCCGCTTACGATTAGTAGTCCTTAAATTCACTGTTAAGTTGTCCGCATCTACGATCAGATCGTAGACACTTGATAGTTTTTCTAAGATAAGTTGTCGTAAGTGTTCTGGATTCTTTGATAACTCAAAGGTTCTTATCTTATGACGAATCAATAAGACATATCTACATTTAGAGAAATCATCGACAAAAATCGAAATAACTTAAGACAACCTTAACTTGAATCGATGTTGTTCTACAGTCATCAGAAATGAATGAGTTTTAACATATCATGGGCCCTAATCCCTTGACCTCGAAAGGTCTTTTTTCTCATCTTACATTTCCGAGAATCATTCGCAAGTTGGAAAAGATTCTGCGCATAGAAACTACTATGGAGATTTCAGTATGACCTCTTTAGATGCCAAAATATATGTATCATTCGTTAAACTTGGTGACTTCTGATTTAGAATTGATTTGACAAGTTATAAATATTTGTTGCATTGAGTTATGCATAATTTATAGTGTAGAGATTGTAACTAATATGCAAAATAGATAATCATGTTACTTTTCTTGATAACCATTAAGTTATCAAAAGAAACAATCTTTATCCATTTATTACTAATTTAGATACCGAACTTGCGTTCCTTCTCAATAAGCATGTAAAACAAATCTCTAAACTAATAAATTATCACTTGCACGACTCCTCCTGCAACTGCTGCCACTTTCATAGCATTGCCCTAGATAATTACGTCTTTTACTAAGTTTTCTTGTTTCCAAACAATCTCTCTTTATTAAAGAAGACATAATTAATGACTCTTGTATCTACTACCTACGAATAGATCGAACAAATCATTTAATCATGTTTCGACATTCAGTAATTAAGACGTACATTTATCCACTTTTGTGTCCTTTCTGATAACCATTTGTCCTTTCTGATAACCATTTGAGAAACTTGCCTGATGACTTTTTGAAGGTAATCAAGACAAAATCCAAATTAACTATTTTCATATTCCAAAATAATACTCGAGAAAAAATAATTTGAGTAATTAAAGCAACAAGGTGAAAACGACAGGTAGTGAAGAAATAAACATATTATCACATACTATGTTTGATACATAAATTGCAAACAACCACGAAACAATAAATGCATCTCATAGCAGTCAAACATTAACCAAGTATGCCAATAGGGTGGTCAAATACGGATCCATGCTCAAACTAAATTTTCTGGTCCCACGACGTGACAGATAGACCAGAGACCACTAAGGTGGCATGACGGCCAGATCGTGCCTAAGCCGATGCCATAAATTTAGCACCAAAATTTTTATTTATGTTTTGATACTCCTCCTAGGAGAGGTCGTACGCCACTAATAAAATTCTACAGCTATCAATTTAGAAGTCTACTTATATGAACTTATAATTTCTTGAGAATCTAGCTCCCATTAGGGTGGGTTGGTAAATTCTTAGAAACTACTTCATAAATAAACCAATTTATGGAGACCACATACGATACTTATTTATTTATATTAAAATAAATAAAA
Organism: Monilaria moniliformis; assembly: GCA_034509125.1. Taxonomy (NCBI): domain Eukaryota; kingdom Viridiplantae; phylum Streptophyta; class Magnoliopsida; order Caryophyllales; family Aizoaceae; genus Monilaria; species Monilaria moniliformis. The sequence continues at coordinate 2,857 of JAYDZE010171447.1, read as the reverse complement.
CTTAGTCATAATTATTGCTTAGTCTTTTTAAATATGGTTTTTGCATATAATTATCAAATAAACAGATAAGAGCAATTAATCCACCTAAAAACACAGATAAAAATTCACCAAAAACAAAACGAGCAATAAAATAAATTACAACCCATTTACATTTGGCAAAACAATACCCGAAACTTGATAATTAAATAAAATAAAATTGGAATATTTCAGAAAAATCAAATTACAATTCGAAAAAACAAAAAAAATTCCCAAAATTAGCCTAAATCCTAGGGTTTGGAACCCTAAGATTCAAATTGCGCCACCACCAACCGCTGGCCACCACCACCAATTGACTCTTCTCAACGAGCCCAATCGATTGGCATTGCCAATTGGACGTGAATCGTCCATCTCAGCTGTGAATTACACCGTGATGTCCACTACTTTGCGCGAATAAGTGTTGTCGTCTTCAACGTCAAAATTCGCCGGCTCCGATAAACTTCATGGCCGAATATTGGAGGCTTTTTGTCGCCTTTCTCATGCGCTACGAAAGCCCTAACCTCGCGTCGTTCGAATCATCGCCCTCCATCGGGAATTTGTCCATGAAATTCCCGACCACATCGCAAGCTGAAAACCTAGCTGTCCGCGACATTCTTGCCGCAAATTATTCGTCTGCAGCGATATTTGAGGCGGACCACTGGTTGGGCCTTTACGGTAATTCAAAGGCTTACAAAAGCCCTAAGCCCTAGATATTAATTACCACTGCCCAAGATATCAAGATTCTTGGGTTACGAAAAATCCGCACCTTTTGATAGGTCAAAGCAATGCATAATTAATAACATATGCTCAATGTTATATACAAAGATTCAGAAATAAATAATCACCGAGATCTCGTCTTTCAGTAATCTGAAAAAATACTTTATCTCAACGTGAATCCTTCTGTGTTATACTACAGTAGTGTCATTTGTTAAGCATCTGGACTAACACTGCAACCTTTCACGATAGATTGTCCAAGTTTCTAGGTTGTGAAACTTAGTTTTCTTCTGGAAGCCATCGACTGGGAGACCTTTAGTGATAAGTTAACCACCTTTCAGTCTACAATGCAGAAAACCTAGACTTGTTTCCTCAATTATAATCACATATTATATTTGCTCACAATATAATCACCAGATTATTAAAGGCAAACCATGCAGCAATATTATCTCTTCATAAGTGTCGGAGAATAGTAGTTCTTAGGGTTATTAATACATAAGCATTTCGTAAAGAATGCTTTCTAGTATACAACCCCAACATGACAAACACAACGAATATGAAAAAAAATTGCACCAAAATTTGGCTTCAAAAATTCTTTGAAAAGTTCTATAGCTCTACTATTATTCGAAGCATTATTTAATGTAATAGACATAATTTTATCACTTATTTCTCAATAATTCAAACAAGCCATAATAGCTTCTTACACAGATAGACCATCGTGTGGATGCTCAAGTAATGAAAATTCAGTTATTCTTTTTTTCTAACATGAAATTTTAATTTTACACATAAATCCGTAGTTAATGAATTTTAGAAGTTATTTCAGAAAATAAAGTTTTTAAAGAAATAATTTCATATTTATATATTTTATAACCATCTTTATAACAAGTATTTCGTGAAATATTTTTTAAACGAGGTTGAGCTTTTTTCATAAAATTTGAAAAAATAAATTTCAACAAAATTAAAAAGAAGTTCGGCTCCTATAACCATTTTAGCTAGTTCAATTCTTACTTTATCCTGTTTATGCGCATAATTTATAACGGTGCTGCTAGATGAAATATCTAAGTTTTTTTGTCTACTATCGTCTCACAAGTCATTATTTTCTCAATTCTTGTTTTTTCATCATTTAAATCAAAATAATTCAACACTTTACTAGTCTTAGATCTAATTGATGGTATTTTAGTATAAGTAGAAGTTTGGGTTCCTACAAGAGTTTCTTGTTCTTCTTCCTCTTTTAATGTTTGTGGTTGTGACATAGACTCTAAAGGAAGGGGAATATGCTCACTTTGTGGTGTATTAGAAGATGACCTAGTAGATTTTCCTAAAAATCTTTTCATTTTTTAAAGCAATTACAAATGACAAAATTAAGCTACAAGTAATTTGGCAATCGGCACTCTGACACTGTTTGGCACTGGCAGCAAGAAACTAATTACAAATTCTCACAACAAAAGATTCGACAGACAGTGATTCACTAATTCACTAATTCGACATAGAACAATTCACTATTTCGACAGACAAACAACAACTAATTCGAATTCGACTAACAACAACCAAGAAAAAAAATTGTTCAATTACCAAACTAATTTGACATACAACAATTAATTTGTTTACAAATACCCAAGAAAAAAAATTGACTGATATTAACTAATACGAATTTGGCAGCACCAAAAATCAAGAAACACAAAGCAATGAAATTAAATTAAAACTAACAAGCAAATAATAAACAACAATTCGGCAGAAAATTAAATCTAACCGCATCTATATCGGTTTTTTTCTGCATGTGGGCGAATATAGAATAAAAGTTCCCAATTTGGGAGCTTTTTTTTTTTAGATTCTGTAAATGGGTCTAGCGTCTTCACTTAAACGCAAACGACGCCGTTTCACACAGTTTAAAAGCTGCGTGCGAAACGCAGCGTTTTGTCTAGCGTCTTCAGAGACGCTTGGTGATCTAGCGTCTTCTGGACTCCCTTAGGTACCCAATCCAAGCACTCCTATTCACACAACTCTTGTTTGAAAATCGGGAATTGTTACAAAAGTTACGAAACCCTAACTGGTTGGCAAATTTTTTGACAAAGGTATGATTATTCTCAATTTTAATGTCTTATAGAAGTTATTTACATTGTTATGTTAG
>JAYDZE010171336.1:0-21816 GCA_034509125.1 Monilaria moniliformis | reverse complement strand
AATCCCATAGACATGGCTTTGCTGTCGGCTGTCAAGGCGGGGATTTTTGTCGTGCAGGCAGCAGGAAACACGGGGCCATCCCCCAAGAGCATCTCCTCCTTTAGCCCATGGATCTTCACTGTTGGTGCTGCAACTCACGACCGGATCTATAGTAACTCTATAATCCTCGGAAACAACATCACAATCTCGGGAGTTGGACTTGCTCGTAAGCCTCCAATATTCAAATTGTTGACCGACTACTATGATGTTGGTTTATCACATCTACAAGAGTAAAGAACGTCTGTTTTTATCTGTTTTCTCCAGCTGGAACCGACGAAGATTCAATGTACACGTTGGTTTCTGCCATCCACGCCTTAAACACAACAACAGCAGCCGCGAATGACATGTATGTAAGCGAATGCCAAGATGCTGGCAACTTCAATCAGAGTGTTGTCAAAGGGAATCTTCTGATCTGCAGCTACTCTATCCGGTTTGTTCTCGGGATCTCCACCATCAAACAAGCTTTAGAAACCGCGGATAACCTCAGTGCAGCTGGCGTCGTATTCTACATGGATCCTTATGTCATCGGCTTCCAGCTCAACCCGATCCCAATGAGGATCCCCGGTATTATAATCCCATCACCTGACGATTCAAAAGTGAGTGTGCTTACTTACGACTTCCTAGTACAAAAATGGTCTTCCATAACACATATACATTATATATTCTTGCAGATCTTACTACATTATTACAATTCTTCATTGGAGAGAGATGATAGTTCAAAGAAAATAGTTAAATTTGGGGGACTAGCAAGTGTTTCTGGTGGAATTAAAGCAAATTTCAGCCACACTGCGCCTAAGGTTATGTATTATTCTGCTAGAGGGCCAGATCCAGAAGACAATTTTCTTGATGATGCCGACATACTAAAACCTAACGTCGTTGCACCCGGGAACTTCATATGGTCCGCTTGGAGCTCTCGTGGCATGGACTCGATCGAGTTTCTAGGTACATCTCTGTGCAAATGGCGTACTTCCACGTCGGGGAAGATAGCAGCAGAGCTCACCATTTTTTTAAGAGGATCAATAATGGATTCCCATTTACCTCTGTTGCCATGGCGATTCAATCATCATTGAGCTTATTATTTTCTTGACTTGTGCAGGTGAGAGCTTTGCAATGATGTCTGGAACAAGTATGGCAGCTCCTCACATTGCTGGACTTGCAGCCTTGATCAAGCAGAGGTTCCCCTCTTTCTCTCCGTCCGCGATTGGATCCGCCCTCTCGACAACGGCTTCCCTCAATGACAAGAACGGCGGGCCGATCATGGCCCAGCGTGCTTACACCAACCCCGACGTTAACCAGTCTCCGGCCACTCCCTTTGACATGGGGAGCGGATTCGTCAATGCCACCGGAGCGTTGGATCCCGGCCTCATTCTTGATTCGGGTAACGCCCCTCGTTCGCTCTACGTCTGTTAACTTACTGAACTACCCTTAGAAATTAAAACAAGCGAGGGCATCACGCAGGCTATGACGATTACGTGTCATTCCTGTGCGGCATCAACGGCTCATCCCCAGTGGTCCTGAACTACACGGGAGTGAGCTGCGGGGGTCCGACCCTGAACGCCACCGACCTCAACCTGCCCTCAATCACTGTGTCGAAGCTGAACCAGTCCGTGACCGTGCAACGAGTCGTGACCAACGTCGGCGGCAACGAGACATACAGCGTAGGGTGGAGCGCGCCTTATGGAGCTTCGGTGAAGGTGAATCCGACGCACTTCTCGATCGGCAGCGGAGAGAAGCAGGTGTTGAGTGTGTTGATTAACGCCACCATGAACAGTTCAGTGGCAAGCTTTGGGAGGATAGGGTTGTTTGGGAATCAAGGCCATTTGGTTAATATTCCTCTCTCTGTTATTCTCAAGATTTCATACAATAACACTGCTGGCTGATTTCACTACGGGTAGTGATATTCCATGTAATTTTCGATAACATTTTGATTTTTTGATTGGTTACTATGTAAATTCTTTGAGATGCAGAAATAGTAGTTGCCTGCTGACAGTCATGAGCCTTTGTATTTTATTTTTAGCCTTCATTAGTGTTTTCCAAAATCTCGTTTTCTATTTTCGAATAAGTGTTTCTTGCTGTCAGAATAGCAGATTAAGAAAGTGGGGAGATTTACTCATTTTGTCCTGAAGGCAGACAATGGGGTGGTTTGGGTCAAAGTCGACCCGAACCGGATCGAAATGTAAAGTTCGATTCGGTTTGGAGCAACCTGAACCTGTTTCACCTTTGTTTTGCACCAAACTTTCCTGCTTTAACAAAACATTACTAAAAGAAGGAAATACAAATAAGCAGTTGAAAAATACAGGGGGAAACCACAATAGTAAATTGCCAGAAGCAATAAGCTTTGATGTGCCGAAAATGGTAAATGAAATATATTCACACGGTAAAGCTCTCCAGCGAAATTTGTAAAAATCACAATGACATGAAATGGGGGATGTAAACTGTGGGTAATTCTATTAGAGATTTGTTGTAGCAAATTTGTTTCAGTAGCACGGCTTTTAAGTGAGATCGTCTTCATCCAACGGATCTTCCGTTTCTATAGCACCCCTCTGAAACTTGGAGACATCTCCGGTGGGCAGTTTCCTTGCAAGCTTGATGATCTGCAACAAGATTGTCATCTTGTATCATCTTGGGCACACATTATATATTGGAATGCGGTGTTATAAGAAGGAAAAGGTGAAAAGGGAATCCGTGACAGTATGATGAAGCAACACCAATAGGTTGAGAATGGATCAAAAGACTTACTACATGGTCAAGGTTGGAAACGATACTTGACTGAGCTGCACGTTTGATTTCCTCAACATCGCCATCAGTATATGCAGACATAAGTCGAGATGCAGCACGATTTTGATCACTATTCATGAATGCGTCAACTCTGCCAAAGAAGCCATATGTTTCATACAAGCACAGTGAACCAACAAAAGATGGAGGCAAAGGAAAGCCAACTTACTGGCAACAATCATTGTAGCATTTCTCTGCTTGCTCGAAGTCATGTGCGTATAGATACACAATAATTGCACTAAGATAAGCCTACAAATCACAACAGGTTATAGTAGTATAGAACAGGACTTCAAACAATAACTTGTGTTTTTTACAAAACACGTAATTTTCAGTTTGGCAATTTTCAAACTCATTGTAAAAACCACAACATTGAGGCAATAGGAGCCACTGATGGAGAATGTCAAATAGGTTTCATGCCATTAGAGTAAGTTCTTGTCTCCTCTCAACGAGGATGGAGGGCTTATTCACTGTTAAAAGGGATGAAGTTTATGTTTCCATATTTATAGAGGGAGGAAAACAGTAAATACTGGAACATTTCTGCACCTTGCACTGGCTATGTGTAGCATTGCATTTGTCAGCTGCTAGGGCCAATCTTAGAAGAAAAGTTGCAGCGTCTGTGTACCTGTTGGCAGGAAAACCAGAAAAATATCATTTCATGATCTGTGAAAGGGCAACATCTGGAAAAGAGTTCCATTTTTCATGGATTAACATACAAAATGGACTAAGAAGAAACAGATAACCATTTTTACTAGATGAATAACCTTATACTAGTAATATTTATGATGCCTACTTCAAGTAATCTGGCTGTTAAGATACTAATTCCCAAAGAAGCAACTAAATATTAGGTAGAGCATCAGTTTATACTTTGCACACTCAAACAACTAATAAGTTCTAAGTCATCCATGATTTGCCCCATTGATTGATCTATTCAATAAAGGGAAGCGAGCTTACTTTTCAAGTTTTATATAAACACTTGTAGCAGCACGATAGAGATCAAAGGCCATTTGCTCCTTCCCATCCTCTTCAAGAACAGTACAAGCATCAGTGTAAAGCTGGATAGCTCCATCAGGCAACGCATCTTCTAAAGCACTTTAAGAGAAACACAGCATGTTCATGAAACCATCAATAGAGAGATAATTCAATGAAAAAGGTTAGAGTATTACAATGAAAGAAAAAAGTTAAATTCCCAATTATTTCAAGCAGTTAAATATTCAAATATACACATTGGGTACATAATATCACCAAACCACAATCCTTTTGATGTGCAATTTATCACTTTCTAAACAGATCACTGTCCCAGAGTCACGTAGTCATAGTCTACGAGTTCCATACTACTCGCAAATCCTTCAACAATCAGTAGCAATAATTACCAAAAACCATCTATGCAATGAGGACTACTAATAATGTATTAAATGAATCTTAAATACAAAACAAATTCATACCGAGCCCCCTTTGCAAGTGCATCCGATGCAGGTTGTGCCCTTCCACACTCGATGTACAACTCAGACGCGCGTCTATAGAAGTCAGACACTTCGTTCCAGTTGCCTACTTCCTTTGCAAGAGCTGCAGCAGACTCCATATGTTTTGCAGCATCCCACGGCCTGGTTCATTCATCAAGACCGCCTCAATCATTAGTGTCTAGAAAAACCGATCAAAATTTCAAATCTACTTCGTATAATCAAATAGCGCATCAGCAGAAAAATAGATCGAAATTCAATAAACATACGAAGCTTGCATTTCGTGCCCCTTCGAAGCCTTTTCAAATGCTTCCTTAGCTTTGTCAAACTTTCTAGCAAGCCTGTACGAATTTCCTGCCATAGAAGAACTAATTACCATTAATTCCTCTATTTCGATAAATAAAAAAAAAAACATTGGAAAATTTTACTTCAGATATCACTTATTAGCTGATTCTTCTCAATCTTCAACTCACACTTCAATTTTTTTTATTTAAACGAAAATACAACAAAATTGAGCATAACCGTACCAGCCTGTTCATACAGAGCTGTTGCATTCCTCCAATCAGCATTCCATCTCGTCAAACTGAGTTTTGTCCTGCAAATTGGTAAAATTTTCCCCCAAAAAGACGGCGATTTTTGAGATTACTCATAACTAGATGAACAGATTTAAGAAACTAACAATGGGAGAAAGAGTATCGATTGCGAATTCACATTTTATCTGCTTTGGCCATCAATTTGTCGGGATCGGTAGCCATCGCTGATCGAAATTCGGAGTTCCCGGAGTCACCTATGGTGGGTCGAGTTATTCGGGTTATCTGCTTTTATTATGTTTCTGCAAGACCCGGGAATCTCCTTTTCATTTCGGATCTGGGTCCTGTACTGTGCCGTTCTCTCCAATTTTCTCCAGTTCCAACTGAAAACGCCAATTTCGTGACATTGCCCGTACTAAATGAAACACGTGTAAGACAGAGTTAGGCTGATGAATAAGGATATTTATTTTTTATTTTATTTTAATCATACATCGAGTCTCACCGTAAAATAATTATTACAATTAACTTGTTTTTAAATATAAAATTATAATTTTGTTCGTGGGTATCAACGTGAACAAATTCTACCTGACTTACAAGAGGGGAATGCAAGCCGAGGTCTTCATCAAGCGCGACAGCGTGCCTTTCCTAGGCCAAGTCTGGCCGGGAAAGACTTACTTCCCGGACTTCCTCAACCCATCAACCGGAGAATTCTGGACCAACGAGATTAAGATTTTTCGGGACATTCTTCCGGTGGACGGGTTCTGGATCGACATGAACGAAGTGTCGAACTTCATCACCTCGCCCCCTGACTCCGTTATCCTCCCTAGACGACCCACCGTACAAGATCAACAACTCCGGTGCTAACCGCCCTATCAACGAGAAGACTCTGCCGCGACACGTCTCTGTATTTCGGGAAACCTGACAGAGTACAATTTGCATAATCTTTATGGTTTTTTGAAGGTCAGAGCTACTCATGCTGCTCTGGTTGTGGCTACCGGTAAACAGCCGTCTGTTTTCAGCAGGTCTACTTTTGTCGGTGCCGGAAAGTACACGGCGCACTGGACCGGCGACAATGCCGCGACGTGGAACGACTTGGTGTACTCAATCCCGAGAGTTTTGAACTCGGGATTGTTTGGGATTCCGATGGTCGGAGCTGATATATGTGGATTTTCGCGTAACACGACGGAGGAGATGTGCCGGAGATGGATTTTTTGTGTGTCATCGACTAACATACTATTATACCTACTAGTTTAATAATATTTTTTATAGAAAGAATTTTTAAATTGTTCTATAAATAAAAAAAATGAAGTTAAAAATTTATATATCTTGGTTTCAGATTTATCAATCTTAATAATGAATTATCAACAAATTAGAGTGAAATTAAATGAAAAAAAAATAATTATATATCTTAATTAGGTGAAATGAACTCTAGTTAATATTACAAAAATAATACAACATATGAAATTAAAATTAAAGAAGAAAAAGACGAAAGAAAATCAAAATAATTGAAAATGGGACAGCAAATTTGTTACATTGGATCTCAATAATTATCGACTAATACGAATTCTTTTTATCTTTTTGTTGCAGTTGGCGGCATTCTATTCCTTTGCCACGAACCACTCTGACAAAAGAGAGTGGCTGCCACAAACTCGACTAGATTGAGTTCGTGGCGGCCTCTGTCCGTGAAGTGTTGGCGCTTCACTACAAGCTACTGCAAGGCCGTCAGAATTGGATTTGGTAGTGCCACCATTCTTGGATTGAGGAAGAATAGCACACAAGGATGTGTGAGGTGGCTGCTCCCACAGATGGATTTGCGAAGTTGGAGCTGTCCAATTTGGCTTTCCCTATTGGGAAAGAGTTCAAGATTCAGACCAACCCTTGTCAGGGTTTGCTTATGTTTGAGTTATTAATGTCGGGATCGAATAAGGCCGGAATGTATATTCTGCCATTCATGTGTCTAATGAAATAAAACATGAAGCTTTGCCAATGTCTATACTTTATTGACGATGAAACACAACTTAGTTGGTAAGACCATTTCCCTTCGATTAATAGACTGAATTCGAGGTTTATGCTTATCAAGTTAGAGAGAAGTATATACTTGTTTGTTAATTATATGCTAATTAGTGGATGTTTCGAATATTCAACAAAGATTAAAAGTACGATTATTATAATGAAAAATTGAAATCTCATACGAGAAAGGAATCTAAAGTGCCCACTACCCACAATATGTCAAACTCAAAACTATGTGCCACTAGCTAATAAAGCAAAACAATTAAAATAAATGTAAAAACTTAGGTCCGTTCATTTAAAATGAAAATTGTCCGTCAAATTCGTAAAGTTTAATTATTTTTAGAATTAATTCCTAAAGTTAAATTAATTTAATATTTTCCAGAAGATATTTGTTTTATAGTCCAGTTCAAAAGTGATAAAGCATATTCATGATTTATTAATTTTTTTCTTTAATTTGGTATCGTCCAAAACTTTATTAAAAAGTGGTAATCATCTAATAAACGTACATAATATTTGAGTTATTGGAGTTAGAAACAATTAATTAACTAAATTATTTCAAAAAAAAATATTTGGATGTTATGTAATAAAAAAAATAATTATCTCGTACCTAGTATATTCAAGAATTCAAATTTACGCATATGAAGAAAAATCGGTTTCAAACTTTGTCCTATAGTAATAAATTTCTTAGCATCTCATCAATGTGAAATGAAGAGATAACTTAAAATATTACTCTAATGCTAATCATATATCTAATGTCACATCAAGAGTAAAGTAATAGATAAATTTAGTGAAATGACAAAATATCACAATGGAATTTGAATTTACCACACACGTCATCAATAGTAGATATATTAGTCTCACAATATTTTTTTCTGCGTCCGGATACATGAAATAGGTATATTATAGAAAATGCCACATCTTGTATATATTAAATTTATGGCAAATTGCCGGAAAAACCACCAAATTTGATCAAATTTTGGTCAATCCCGCAAGTTTCAAATCAAATCAAGCATCATGGGACAATTGCGAAAATTGTTAAAGTTATGATATAATCGGCTGATTTTGAAACTTGCAGAATTGACCAGAATTTGACCAGACTTGGTGGTTTTTCGGGCAATTTGCCCTTCAATTTATAAATAGTTATACAATATGAATTTGCCGTTTTATAATTAAAAGATTAATTAAACCTTAATGATGCTCTAATCCCTCAATATATACCACTCGCAAACCATCTCATTTACAAAAAACGCAGAGAGCCAGAGAGAGAGAGAGAGAGGATGAAACTTCCACTTATTCTACTCGCACTTCTTCAAATGCATGAGATCACACAACTCAAGGAACGAACCCTAATCGAAACCGCATGCGCAAATACCCCCAATTACGACCTCTGCGTCGCCACACTCCACGATTTCCCGCTCAGCGCCACCGCCGATGTGGCGGGGCTGGGGCTGATACTGGTAGAAGTCGTCAAATCCAAGGCGGAGGCAGCTCTTTCGGCCGTGGAGGAGCTGAGGCGGGGCCACCACCCCGAAATGAGGAGCGCGCTGGACCAGTGCTGGATCTCGTACAAGGCGGTGATCGCCGCGGACGTCCCCGAGGCCGTGGCGGCGCTGGTGAAAGGCGTGCCGAAATTCGCCGAGCGCGGGATGAGCGACGCCGCGTGGGAGGCGGAGATCTGCGAGGGCAGCTTCGGGAATAAGGCGGCGGCGACGCCGCTCAGCGGTGTGAATAAGGAGATTCACGACTTAGCTGAGGTGGCGGTTGGTATTATTAGAATTTTGCTTTGAGATAGATTTTTATTTTCATTCCCTTTTTTTTTTATTATCATGTATATATATAAATATGTATTGTTTATATGTAATACGATGAGATGTATAAATATACGCTGTATCAAATAGATGAAGAGTGTAAATATGCCAGTTTTTATGCATTTATGCAAGTTTTACATATGATTATGGATTTTTTTAAGGAAAATGATTTATTGAAATAATGTTTTAATTCGATAATACCCATATTTTTTCGCATAATTATATTCTATATTTTAACTAATATACCCTTAAGCTATTTCGGATACCGATAAATTAATTAATAATAACAATCTATTTCTAAAACTATAGAAAAAAAAATTAATCCAATATCCAAATCCAAAAAATACATATTTATCTCTATAATTTTATATATAGAACTCTAATATATGAGATTAAGATACATATTTATTTCCACCTCCTATTTAATTTAAAAAATAATTTTCACATTAAAAAATAACAATTAACGATACATATACATAATTAACATATGTAAAAGTTAAATTTGATAACCACAACATAAATAATAAATCTAAAAAAAAATTAAAGATATATCTAATCATGGGGTCTTATTAGGGTCCATCACACAAGTCCATGAAAATGCAAAACGAAAGGAAAATTATTAATGATATATATGATTATTTTTTTGAATCTTTTTAAATTAAAAAATCTATAATTTTAATAGATAAATGATAAAAAAAATCTATATATAAAAATACTACAAATTTTAAAATTAATCAAATATTTAAAAATAATACAAAATTACTAATATAATCCTATTATAGTAAAAATATTATATTCTTAAATTATGACTCTCTTTTTTTAATATAAAGGACATTTTATTACGAACAAGAGTATGATAAATAGATAAGACCACATATATTAGATCACCTGGAACTCTTACAAAAATTAAAACTCTCAAATTGTATTCTCCAAATAGAATAAATTAACGATATATATATTCTACTAACTTTTTCAATTCACGCAAAATCAAAATGTATTAATATAATGTGGATAGAAGGAATATAAAAATATATCTAAAAAAACACAACATTATCCATTATCATTCAATAATTATCTAAAAATAAAATTAAAATTGTATTACTATATATATATATATATATTAGATTGTATCATTCTAAAGCTTAACCTATATGATCAAAATAATAATACTAATAATAATTAAATTAATATTAATAATAAAAAAATAATAAAAAATCCCGAGAAAATAATTTATAGTCTTCTTCTTCCTTTGGGGGAATACGTCAGAAAGTCAAGCTTCCCTTTTTGTAAAGTTTTCAAGGGAGATTGGAGAAGAACAAAATTCTGTGTAATCTAATCCAATCTCATAATATCTAACTGCATTCCTTTGTTTATTCGATTGCTACAGGCAGATTCTCAGCGATTCCGCGTAATCATATCTCTATATTGATAGAAATTCATCCAATTATTCGCAGGTAAGAATCGTCCTCATAACTTGATCTTCTGTTTTTAATTCAATTTTCGTTTTATCAAATTGTTCACGATTTCGCGATTCGCGATTTCCGAGATCTCGTCCCTGTTCCTTTCCTTTCAGCGTTCCTTTTTGTTTACGTGAAATTGATTTATCATCTGTGGTAATGTAGAGGTTTTTTCCTTTTATCTTTGATTATATAGGATTGATTTTGTTTCAAATTTATTGTTTCGTGGATTTTAACCGACAAAATAAAATTATCCTTACAGTTTGTTTTCTGTTAGATTATTGTGATTTTCGATGAATGTTACAACGCTAAATTAAATTGTGTTGTTTTGCTGGAATTGAATCCATTTACCCATATCTGAATCTCTCTAGATATGCTCGGAAGTTACTTAACAATTTCCCTTAGCCTGTATATGCTATTTTTTCTGCACTGTATGCTAATTTTTTTGTTTTTTTGCCCCTTTTTGGAATTTGGATTTTGTAGATATGCATAGCCAAATAGTTTGCACCGGGTGTAGAACGGTGCTTCTTTACCCCAGAGGAGCTACTAATGTTTGTTGTGCAATATGCAATGTGATCACTGCTGTGCCTCCTGCTGGTAAATCTTAAAACTCATCATTCATGCACATGTACTGCTTGAACTTCGTTTCAACTTCCTCCCTGTGCTGATATTTTTCAGCTGAAATTGCCGGTGGTAGTTTGCTTATTCCTCTTAAGCTTCAAGAGTCAGTCTAATATCAATTAGAAATGTTTTGGTTTATCGTTCTCTGTGTTGCTCAACATACAAGCATTATCAATTTGCAAGTGGTATTGAGCATTATCACTTTGCAAATGGTACTGTACCCAGTTAGGGCGAACATTGCTAATGTTTTGGTTTTTTATGTAATTATTTCCTGTAGCTATTCGACTCGCCCAGTATACCTTCTCAGTTTTGCAGGTCTGTTTGTTTTGTTGATGGCATGCCACTCCCTTCCACGATGTCTTATTCATCCGCGGTAGTTGAAGATGTCAATAGATGAGTATCTTTGATTGAGAAAAGAGCAGGTGGATAGAAGGATTTACAATAGAAGATTAGAAAAAAATCCCCGTGGCCAGCCAAAAGGCCAATATAAGGGCTAATTTAATCCTGTCTGAATGCTTACCCAAAGCCTATATTAGGAATTGAGATTCCTAATAATTTGGGCACATAACCAGGCTTCCATATTCTTTCCTTATTTGAGTGCACACACATAGTAATTATAAAAAACATCTCTATTAGTTTTGCAGTAAAGAATCTTGTCAGGATACAATATCCAACATCTCCTAGATGATATAAATTTTACTTTGTTAGAGTGAAGATAGGAATTGTGGCAGTAATTTCCTGCCACTTAGAGAGAAGGCACATATTGGGGTGCTTGTTATTTCTCTTTATTGTGGCTCAAAGCAAACTTGTTTTTTTGTTTCCATGTGCTTCATATTGTGTCTCTATACTCTTAGTTTGTTACAATTTTACTAAAGTTTTATTTCTATACGCAGTGATGGAAATGGCTCAATTAATATGTGGAGGCTGCCGGACGTTACTTATGCATGCCCGAGGGGCTGCCAGTGTTAGATGCTCTTGCTGCCACACAGTGAACCTTGTACCTGGTATGAATTTGATGGATCATAACTGTGTATATAGTGCTTGGTCCTTTTATGATATTTTCCTCAAACCATTTTCAGTAATGCTTCTTGTTTTGGATCCTTGGCATTTATGCCTGATTTTTATTTGAATGTTGCTCAATGATGGATTTGCAGCACCAGCAGCAGCACCTCCACCAGCTTCTAGTAATATTGCTCATGTCAACTGTGGAAACTGCCATACCATGCTCATGTATCCAGCTGGAGCACCATCAGTTAAATGTGCAGTTTGCCATTTCATTATAAATGTTAATGTTAGTACTGTGCTTTCACTCTTGTGTTTACTCTCACTCAGATGCAGCTTTGAACTAAAAAAATTATTGCAAATATGACTGAGGAGCCAGTTTTCTGCTAGTCTTGAAAAGAGGAAATATGATATCTCTCTGTTCTTTAGATACATGCCGGCTTATTTTATTAATTACAAGCTTAACTACTGTGCAATCAAGGAAAACATACAAGAAATGTTAGAATACTTGAACCCTGTAGGTTTCTTACTATCTGGTAGTGGTTATGATTTGATGTCACCAAATGTTTTACGATTATATATTAGCCATTCAATAAAAGAATTACCATACCAGCTAGCACTTCTTATGGTTCACAAGTATGTATTTGTAAAATGAAATGCAAAAACGTGTACGGTAGAAGGAGATGATTATTGCAGTTAAGATAATTTATGGTTATTTCTCTGATTAGTGGCTCTGGGAGGGTGCTGATACTGCAAATAATAAGGTGGTCTTGAATCGTTATATAAATTGTATGTTAATATAATGATATGTTTTCTCTTATGCAGAATGGTGACACAAGGGTCCCTATTCCTGTACATAGACCTGGAGGGATCGCAACATCTGCGTCATCACCTACTTACTTGGTTAATTAGTTTCTCCTCGTACTTTCCCCCTGTTAAGAAAATCATATTTTTGCACGTGGATGATTAGTTTCTTCTTCTGTTGCAGGCACCATCCCACTCTCATAATCAAACAGTGGTTGTGCATAACCCCATGACTGTTGATGAAAGCGGCAAGTTGGTAAGTTGTTCGACACTAGCCACTCTTTTGATTCGTCTTGAGCGCAATAGATAGACACTGAATTGATTTATTATCACAGGTGAACAACGTTGTTGTTGGTGTGACAACTTAGGAATGCAATGGAAACAGGAAAAAATCATAATCTGTTCTGATCTTCTGTTGTGAATGGCTATTTCTGATCCTTGTCTGCTTCAGGGGTAGAGATATGATGTGCATATTCTGGCTGTAGTAAATATGCATTGTCTAGCATTGTTTGTATAGGACTAAGAGGAGTATGACTTTTTTTATTTTTTATTTTTGTCATTTTGTAAAAGTTTTATTTTTGTCAAATTTTTTTCTCTTGTTGCTGTTATGCTACTCAAGATATGTATTCTACTGTAACTTAATGTCGTGAAATATAGTTGAAAAGACAGAGTTACCTTATGTGTAAGCTTTCCATTTATGAATTGGCTTTGCCTTTAAAACCTCATCAATATGATATTAATACACACATGTATATGACGAGGTTCAAATGAGAATACATATTTAACATAAGAACGAAGAACATTTTCAGCTCTTTGATTATAAAGATTAGTGGTAGATATATTTTTTGTTGGATGAGTGCAACACCAAAGTTCAAATTCCACGAGGAGTGAAAATTTCATTTAGTTTTATTTTTTTGAGTGTAGTTAATTTCATTGTAAATGTAGTGATTTTATACGTTGAGTACAATTTTTTTAGTTCTAACGATAAAAAGTGGTTTTTACGTTGTCACAAACACACACACACACACACACACATATATATATATAAATCTATTTTGAAAATTTTGGACATTGATTGCTTAATGGTGCAAGTTAACATGTTGCCCTACATGCTGTTTTTCCAAGCAATATTACCTACATTAAATCTATTTAAGATTGCTTAGGGATTTTTCCCAACTACTAAAACTAATTGCATAAGATTAGCTCTTAGTTAGACTAACCAAAAGAAAATTACTAGTTAAATGCCTCTCTCTCTCTCTCTCTCTCTATTTATATGACATACGTGAGTGTCTATGAAAATTCACTACCCTCTCACCTTCTCCCCATTCAAGAATCCACCACCACCACCACCGCGGCCACAGCAATGGCTTCAGAAGGAGGAGAAAAGCCAGAGGTCGGGCAAAAGCCAGAGGTCGGGCACGACCAAGCTCCGGCAGCCTCCTCGAAGGTCGACTATATCATCATGTTGCTTAGGGTGCTTGCTTTTCTACTAACACTGGCAGCTACGCTGGTTATGGCGCTCAACAAGCAGACGAAGACCATCACCGTCGCCACGATCGGAACCGTGCCCCTCCAAGCCACCCTCACCGCCAAGTTCCAACACACTCCTGCATTTGTGTATGATCTTCTAAACCCACATGATTTTTCTTCTACTGCCCCCCAAAAAAAACAAAAATAACAAAATTTCACGCACTTAACACACAGTGGATGTGAAAACACAGGTTCTTTGTGATTGCTAATGGCAATGCTGCTCTCCACAACTTGCTGATGCTGGTGCTCGGTTTTGCTCGATCCAAGTTCAGTTTCAAAGGGCTCGCTCCTTTGGTTATTCCAGTCTTGGACTTGGTATGCTTTTATTTTCCGACGTCACGTAAATTGTGACGGATTTAGGGGTGCTTGGGGGAGCTTCAGCACCCCCAACCGTTTTTTTTTTTAGCACTCCTCATCGTCGGGAATAAGTTGGCCATTCTCACATTTTTTTAACATTTTCAACTTATAGGTGAACGTGGCGATTGTCTCCGGCGGCGCAAGCGCGGCGGTCTTCATGGGGCAGCTGGGGAGGAATGGGAATTCCCATGCGCGGTGGAACAAAATTTGCGACAAATTCGAGAGCTTCTGCGACCGCGGCGGCGCCGCCATGATCTCTTCACTCGTTGGGGTGTTGCTGATGACGATCATCTGCGCAGTCTCTATCATTAGGCTTCGCAATCACTATGGTTACAACAAGCTTGCTCTCAACTCTTCTGTTGTTCCTTAAATTAGTAACTATGTTGTCTCTCATGTTGTGATTTGTGATTATAGTTTTGATGTTATAATATGGTTAGTTTGTAATGTTGTTTGACAAAATTATGGAATAATCCAAGGTAATGTGTGTTTGTAGAGTGGGTGAAATTGTAATTTCAAATTAAATTATAAATTTGAAACTCAAACTATTACAACTTTACAATCAAACCCAAAAAGCTTGTAAATAACAAAAACTTTTCCATATTACACGTGCCTAGATTGGATCGATAATACATAGAATTGCGTATTTGAAAGATTTCACGATTCAACGAGTTCAAAATTGTTTAATCCATCAAAGCATGTCATAGATTAGGCTATATGTTATTACTCGTTTCTCATCTCAATGGTGTTTCTTTTGCATCACCTTCAAGAAAACACGTCCTTGTGAGAAAGTATTATCATCATTTAATGATATGCAGTATAAAAAACGGATAAGAATATGATCTAAATTCATAATTGAAATTATTGGCCGGACACAACGACGAGACGAGGTCCTATCAATAGCAATCTCTCTCTCTCGATTTGAATTAAAATCACAAAATGAGAAGTTGCTGATCTTGATAAGATATTACATCTGAGAACAACATAACAAATCAAGAGAATGTGAAATTGTGCTATCAAATTCATTGAATCACAGAAAGGTTACAAAATCAAGATCGCCAAAAAATGCCTAACAAATATTCCCACAGTTTGTGTGTGAAATCTCAAAGAATCTTGAAAATGAACAACACAAAAAAACTAGACACAATCACCGGAATCCCAGCGCAAGAGCGCCACGCGCCGGACCTCACGCCGACGGTTATCCCTCGTGGCCGCATTCTCTTCCTCCTCAGGAGGCTGGCGCTGTTGTTCTCCGGCGGGGGAGGGAGAGGGCCGCGGCCCCCACCACCAAAAACAGAGTAATTAAGAACCCTATTGACCCCATGCAGCGCGAAAGCAGCATTGAGAAAGATATCAGCCTGCGTGATCTGCGATCCGTCGACGGTGAAGTTCGCGGGCGAGTTGTCGGTGACGACGATGAAGTTCGCCAGAAGCAGAGTCGGGAGGCGGGTTCGATTCTCAAGGCCTTGGAGCTCAGAGAAGGTGAGGCGCTGCGGGACTATGTGGTAGGGGACGAGGAGAGGGTCAAGACGGGCGGCGGAGGTGGCGGTGGAGGCGGAGAGGAGGCCAGATATGGCGTCGTTGGAGGGGATGAAGAGGGTGGCGGTGAGAGGGAGGTCGGAGGGGTTGGCGGAGGAGAGGAGGTTGGCCCAGCCGCCGTAGTCGCCGGTGCCGATGAGGGCGTCGAGGATGTTTTTGAGGTGCGTATCTTGATTTGCCGCCGCCGGAGTTGGGGGCGGTGAGGGGGAATGTGGGGTGGTGGTGGATGTTGGTGAGGGTGGTGGTGGGAGGATTTGAGGAGGAGAGGGTGGTTGGGATGGTGCGAGTGTTTCTGCGGCGGAGGTGAGGCGGAGGGTAGCGGCGGTGGTGGTGAGAGCCACCAGGAGGAGTAGGCTGAGAGAGAGGGAAATTGCCATGTGAGCTGGCTTCAAGAAGTTCAGTAAGAGAGAGAGAGAGAGTGAGAGAGAAATAGGGAGAGAGTGGTTAATTTATAATGCCAGTAGTAACTAACTTACAAACCTTAACTGACACTCCCGCTTAACATCAAATCCGATTTCAAGAATTCGTATTAAGATTTTTAAGCTGTATTTCTTCTAGTTAAAATGTAAATTAATCAAGAAAAGCAATAATTTATATACACAAACAATGTGCCTTAAAAGGAAACTAAACAAGTCAAACAATAATATATATATAAAACCATTAGGATAATGGTACGTAAATTACTGAACTTTTTGATCGAATTTTGATTTGAACACCATATTAAAGATCTGCCTAACAAATACTAAATTTTCAAATTCACTGCCAATGAGTTGGATTCCGACCCTATTCGATGCTGACATGGCCGTTTGGAAATTCAAGATAGCCAAATCAGCAAATGCTACTTATCAAAATTTAATCATTTTCGTCTTTCAAGTGAAATTGCACGTGATTATGTGGAATTGATTTGAATATGATGACAAACTTCAGCCAAAATCTAGCCTCGTTAGCAAAGATATATATATATATATATATATATATATATATAATCCAATAGTTGATCTAATTGCAATCCAGAAAACTAAATGACTCCATATTTATATAGCTATCAACATACAAAATTAGGAAACTAGACACAAATTCATTGGAATGGAATTGTAGGTAATATCACTGTACAAAAGAAGAAAACAAATATCTTTACAAAAAGCTAAATCTCAATTGATATAGAATAGCTACTTGTAAATGCAAATTCACAGTTCAAAAGCATTTCAAAACATTCATCCACTGACTAAAACAACACAGACAATTATGGTACATCTTTTTATTAGAATTTAACAATTGTTGCCATCAACTATGAAGCTCCCAGTACTTCACATTTCTTTGCCCAGTAAGCTCTAAATCTTTGTCTTGCATACTCTACATAGTCAAAATCGATTTTGTTGACATGCCCCTGTGATTGTAACACAAAAACACGAAACAGTGGTCGTAAGTCTAAGAGAACCGTGAGAAGGCTGGTATCGTGAGTTGTTCTATCTCGAGAATACTTAAGAAAGATAATACAAGATTGGTAAAATATACCGAGATTAATCCCCATAACGCCCAAACAAGATGGCTAGCAAGAGTATACTTCTCCACTTCCTGAGCTAATTGCTTCACCTCTGAGTCACTAGGTTGTTTACCTGCAGCAAAGTTCTGGCACTTCAGTGATATGCATAAACAAACGAATAATATTCTATCTTTCAGACAGAAACCACCGAAAGAAGAGGCAGTAATATAATTATCCACAGTTACAGCTTTTCTCAACTCATCTTACAGAAGTTGAGACTCCTAAAGAGCTCATCATCAATAGAGTGGAACTGCCACAAGCAATTACAAGTGAGTAAATATTATGAAAATTAAATGAAGTAACAACCTGAAGCAGCCAGATAGATATGCAAGAATCTTTTACGCTCCTGCAAATCTGGGTAAGAAAACGAATAGAATTTTAGTTCCCCTATTACTAAAGGAGGATGAGAAGGATGAAACATTATTTGAAGCGAAGAGCACATCCACTACCTGGATATTTACAGTAGTCCAGGACATGAGGGGTTTCAGTATGATAGTCAGCAGCCATCTCACAAAAATGATTGGCAATGTCAAAGGAGATAGGGTTGTAGCTTGCATATTCATAATCCTGTGGACCAACAAAAGAACATGCGATATCAAAGAACCATTTTGATTTCATCGAGCTGATCACAAAGTCATATGTTCATCTCACCACTCCATTTTAGTAAGCGAAAAAGCAAAATGGGTTAGCTTTAGCTCCGATCAAATAACCACCTTACAAACCATAATATATGCAAATTTCTGAATCCCAAAATCTGTGGCTACAAAGAGTAACTATCCTCTGGTGTGCACTGTAACTGATGTACTAATGCAGATGCAGCTGGAGTCTGCCTACCAGTAAAAGTAGTTAAGGACCATGTTGCCTCTAGGTTGAAACCGTGCAGGTGGTGAAATAACAGATGTAGAGCTACGCCTGCACTAGTGGATCAAATAAAACAATAGCTACCTAAGATCAGTTTTTACTGGATGAAAACTATTGACCTTAGTCAACCAAAGTCCACTACGACACCTGTCACACCTGTCAGCCCATCACTGTCCTATAAGCCACTCAACCACAATAGTCATGTATAGAGAAGAGCACAAGCCTCAATGAACCCACAACTAATTACAAGCTTAATCTAGTTATCCTACAGGTTCCTGAACATCAATATCTTCCTATAACTAACTCTGTTTCCTTCACATGTCTTCCTATAGACTATGGAATTTACATCATTACAAGAAGGAATTTAAGCATTCAAACAATATTTAAGACTGATCTCCACTAATCAACCATAAAGAACACAGCTTAAAACTCACAATTATGGTTATTGATCTGGTTTCTTCATCCATCATTATGTTACCATATTGCAAATCATTGTGGCAGAACCCTATCCGATCATTGGTATAGAGCTTCTTTTCCAGAGCCAATATTTCAGCATCCAGGTCTTCTAAGCGAAATTCCTTGGCTTCTTGAGGCGAAGAAACACGTTTGGCTTCCGTAACCCATTTTCTGAAACATTATGGCACAAAACCTCATGTAAGCACATAGAATCACAATTAGCAAAATAGGAGTTTCCATGAAATATCACTCTCTAGACATAGAAAGAAATTGTTGGAGAGAAAAGGGCGCACCGCAGTCTATCCCAGAGGACAATCTCCTTAGACCCAGGCATATCTAGGTCATGAAATTCCTTCATTTTAGAAGCTATTATACCAGATATTTCAGGATCACGCAGATCAGCGGCAGAAAGTGTCTGAAAATCGGCAATCGAGCGCAATATGTTAAAATACTTTTAATAGAAACGAAAAAAATATTTCCAAGTGAAATTAAACATCTAAAGAGATCTTTCATTTGCTTTGGAAATTCGATTAGTTAAACTACAGATACTAAATTCATCAATACGGCATGAAGACTCGACAAGTTTCATCAGCCTCTCCAGCATAAACAGCTACTAAATTCAAATTTCTGAGTGAAATTAAACATCTAAAGAGGTCATTCATTTGCTTTCGCGATTTGAAATTAACTACAGATACTAAATTCATTGAAACAGCATGAAGACTCATCAAGTTTCACTAGCCTCTCCAGCATAAACAGCTACCAAAATTCAAACATTGCTAACGTAACAAAGTCCAGGATTCGCCTCTACCATCTTAAATTACAGAAGATCTCCACCGACAAACAAATTGAAGCAAAAAAAAAAAAAGTAGTTGCGATTAAGTACCCGAGCGTGAATGAACTCCTCAACACGGCCATTAGCGAACCGTCCGAGCAGCCTAGGCCCCTGCCCTTGCTTCGACATGAACTCAAATGTGCGTATCTCATTCTCGCGATCGAAGAACACATCCACCCCGGCGCCATAAATCCTCACCAACACTTTCTTCGATCTCGGCAGCGGCTCCTCGGCGCTGGAATTCCTAATCCATCTGATCTGGTAGACCTCGTTGGTCATGGCTCCTTTAAGCGGAACCACCTGCAGCGCCTCCGGATCGACGATGTCGCGCCACTCCGCCGCCATGCGCACTAGAATCTTCCTGGCGTCATCGGGAATGCGAGCGGATTTGTCGGGAGATCCCATGGGAGATTGAATCGGAGGAGAAATGGATGAATCTGGAGGAATATGAACAGTTAGGGGGGATCGAGAATTCCGCCTCTCCAAGGGGAAAGAGGAGAGGCACGCCTTCGGAATCGGGATGAATGCTACCGTTGCCAGTTGGCGGTGCATGACCGGGGAACGCTTCGTCCACGTGGACGGCACGTGATGTGGCCATCTCAAGCTCTGCGGCATTATTTTGGGGTAAGTTTGTGCTATTTTCTTCTATTTTGGTACATGGATGTCACACTTTTTTATGATAATCATAATTAAATAATTTGTACTTGCTATAATTTAAAAATGCATAATCTACCTACCTACCTACACTATAACCACTTTCGACGTCTATTAATTTATTGCTCTTACAAGTATGATTTAGTAATTCTATATATCTATATTATTTTGATGTTTGAGTAACAGCTTTTTATTAAAAAAAAATTGTGTAATATTCATTTATTTTGGAAATATATATATATATATATGTGTGTGTGTGTGTGTGTGTGTGTGTGTGTGTGTTACACATGGGGAGGGTGAACCCCACTTGTCGTTGGACGAGAGAATGGACGTCGGGCATCGACGTGAGGACGAGCATACAGCCACAATCATGGCCGTGATACACAGTCTGAAGCCATGGGCCAAGACGTGGGCCTCGTTAGTAAGGATAAGCGCGCAGTTAAGATATGTGGATTAGAATATAGAATTTTTATATGTTTCTTTGTGCTTCAAGTTCTTCGATATCTTTTCTTTGACATTTTGATATTTTTCATACGTTTTGTCATCTAAACTAGTTAGGTCTTTAGTTTATATATTATGATAATGATTAAGCAAGAAGATTTATCAAAATCCTATCTCTTATTGTTTTTTTCATATCTCTCTGAATCGCAGTTCACAGCCTTCTCTCTCTTTGCCTCCCAATTTCTGGAGTTCGAAAGCACTCGAAGCTCTCCCTATTCTACATTCGTTTATTTCGATCGTATACAAATTTTGATATACTTATAATATCCTTATTAATATAAGATAAGAATCTTATTTGCACATATAGAAGGATTTTATTAATTTTGGTATATGATAAGAATTATTTTGTATCTATTTTTTTAATTGTGATAAAATTTATCTATTTACGATGGAGAGATATGTAGTATTTAGTTCACCAGCTATAAATAAAAAACTATTGGATTTTGTCTAAAATTTTGTTTTATTGGCCATTATTTTAGTAATTATATGTATACTTTTGGATAATTTATAAATTGCTTACATATATGTATATATTTCAAATTTAAGAAGGTGAGTCTATGAAATGAACTCTGTTAAGGGGAGGTGGATGCAAAATCTTCCAGGAGGCGTTCGATGGTCCTCCTCGAGGTGACTTTGTCGATCTCAATCACTCTCATCTGACCTTGTAGACCTGCATGAACGACCAATCTAGCTCGACACTCTTGCAGAAACTTCAACAGCATAGTTCATGAGACTCAAATGATAGGAACAGCTGACCTGATTGGTTTAGAGCTGTGAGTGGAAGCTGGGCTTCACTTGAATTCAAGAACACGAGCAGATTCTTCATGAGCTCGGAAGATTCAGCAGAAACCAGAATTTCCCTCTAATTTAACATGATCAAGAATGTTGAAGTTCATCATATGTAAATTTATTCATAATTATGGTTTAGAGCATTGACCCACAGATGATTGTTCTTGATCGATCTTATTTCGCAGGATAGATTAATTCAAACACAGACAGAAATTTAGAATATGAACACGAGGATTTAACGTGGTTCGATCCTT
>JAYDZE010171225.1:0-21816 GCA_034509125.1 Monilaria moniliformis | reverse complement strand
GTGAATGTGGTGATGGTGGTGATGATGGGGGTTTGACGGTTTGTAAATATAGGTAGGTTGCCTTGGTACCCAAGCTTAATCATTCATTTATAAAATGATGCTTGTTTATTTTATGGATAGAGTTTATAATTTTTTGGCATCATTATTATGGAGAGAGTTGAGTAGAGTTAATGGAAATATTTAAAACAAAATGGAGGACATGTAACTATACTAAATATTCTTGTAAAAGTTGTATATATTAGTATTTATGTATCGTCCTATTTGATATTTTAATAAAAAATAATTTCATCATCAAAATATACAGTCTCCTTTTCAAGACAGATAAATTAAATTAACGTACTTCTACTTGTTTTCAAATCTTACCAAAGAAAGAATGGCCGCTTTAATTTATAACTATCAATTTTATTAAAAATAATTCTTATTTTTATTCATAAAAATTGTCATTTTTTTGAGCGTATGATAATGGAGATTTCATATAAATTAACGTTTGTAGTAGGATGATAACACTAACACAATTTTATATAAATATTTATTAAGCATAATTCAATTGGTAAAATGTCTCCTCTTCAATCAATAAATCAGATGTTTGAGCAACTTCAGATGCGTGAATGTGAAGCGAGTAAGTTGTACTGCCTCCGTCTATGATAAAATGTCTCATTTGGTTTTGATACGAATTTTAAAAAATGTGAAGGCATGTGGATAAAAAAAGTTAGTTAAATGTGCATCACACTTTTATATATTAATTTTATAATAAAATGTGAATAAAATGAAATAGTGACATGTGGAGCTCGTCCAATACAAATTGTAAAATTGAAATAAAACATTTAATGGTAGGAACATTTTTTTGACAAAATGAGACATTTTATTATCAACGCATAGAGTAATTAAAAAAAATAACTGGTCATATTTCAATATTGCCTTTAAAAAAAATTATATGTACTTGTCCGCCAAGCTCCGTCCTTTTTTCTTTTTAATATTTCCACTAAGTCAACTCTCTACATACTAATTATATATATGCACCAGCAACATTTTATAAATATATGATTGATCAAGCTTGGGTACCAAGGCCCCAACCCATATATATACAAACCCTATCATCACCACATTCTCATACGACAAACTTGCTTTCTATCGATCACCAACAATGGCAGCCAAAAAATTACAAGGCCAATCCATCACTAAAACTTGCTGCCATTGCCAAGTAAGATGATGGGATTGTATAGGTAGCTAACTCTGCACTCCAAGTTTAAATAATATTATTAAGTAATAATAATAATTGAATTAACTTGATAAAAATATTAATTAAAAGCAAGTTTTAAAATTTTCTGGTCAGCTGATTAATTAGAGTAAGATCTTGGTAAAACATTTTGATATTTCAATTATGCCAATCCAAAAAATACTTGGGCTGGAAAATATAAATAATTTATTATTTACCGATCAATGATTGTAAACTTGTAATCAAACCAACCGCAACTATTTATATAAATAATTTATTATTTGTAAATCCAAGGAGAAAAAAATCCATATTCCCCCCCTCCCCCCCCCTCGTTTCGTCCTCTTTATTATTTTAGGTTAAATTAAAACCAGGATAGAATCAGTGATTCAGTAGTCGATTTGCAGTAATTCTCAGAGTTCTTTATTTCCTTACACCTGAAAAATGGAGCTGGCTTCTGTTCCTCTCAGCTCATACTGCGCTTTTTCAGCTGTACAGCCCGCCGCTGCCGCTTCCAGAAGCTTCTCTCCGTCCCTCCCTATTTTCAGGACAACCGTTCCGAAGATTTCTTCATTCTTTGTCGTTTATAAACCCAAAGGTATTCAGATTGTACCGGTTAATTTCTCATATTTGTTTTCTTCTTCTTCTTCTTCTCCTTCTGATTTTTGATTGCGCAGAAGCACCATTAATTTTTGATAAGCTGCAAAACACTGAAATGTATGGTGCACTCATGTTTTTCTTAAATTATTGTGCATTGAATTGAATTTTGGCGCCAGCAGGCTCTCTCTATTTATCATACCAGTTTTAGGCTAAATTGAGTTTGGGTGTTGGTTAGAACATGATAATGGTGTAGAGCTAGAGCTGATAAGTATGCTTATTGGTTCCTGATATTTGAATTATGCAGTAGATATTTGAGTAGGATACTTGATTCGAAATACTTGAGATAGAATTATGAAGTTTGATTTATATTTTTCTAACTAGTGATAGACTTTATATTATCTTTTTGTTGTAGTTAGAAGCAGGAAATTCAGATAATGGAGATTGGGTTAGGAGTTAGGAAATTAGGTCCTTAGCAATTGAGTATGAGGTTTTGAAGATAGATATTGAGGGGAAGAAAATTAATCTCGTTTGTTGCCAACGGGATGTTAAATTTGTTTCACTGATGGGATGATTTTGGACGTGTGTGATGTACATGGTCTAACTGAGAGAAGGAACGGCCGTTCTATCACCAACTGATTGGTTAATACTTATCTTGCAAATGAATGAAGAAATGGTTATTTATCTTGGTTATTGTGTTGAGTTTACATGTAGCATGGTTGGGGGTGGGAAGCATCTTTATTGGTTTTATGTTCGAAGTTGTAAATCCCTTTGAGTTTGTTTACTCATCATGCTCTGTCATCTAGTATAGTCTAAGATTATGACTAAACTGATTGTGTATCATGCTTAATGGTATATGTAGGGATTGTAAAATATTTCAGTAAGGATATGAAGTGGGAAAAGAGACATTCACTTTTTAGGAGTTTCTCCTCTTGGAATGCAGGCTTCCTACTGTCACACGAAAATTTTAGGTGTTTGTCCCATGCTGCTGGTCTTGATAATGCAACAGCTGGAGGGAACGTTTCATCTCAAGATCATGTGTTGTCTGCTGAGAAACATATTCCAGAAGGTGGCGCTGTTACTGTAAATGATAAAAACCACAAGGATAGGGATGTGGATAGTGAACAATTGGATGAGAATAAAATGATTCGCATCTGCGACAAACTAATTGGGGTCTTTATGGTTGATAAGCCTGCACCTACTGATTGGAGAAGATTATTAATTTTTAGCAAGGAATGGGAAAATATTCGACCCCACTTCTACAAGAGATGTCAGGACCGAGCAGGCAGTGAGAGTGATCCTGGAATGCAGCATAAGCTACTTCGGCTTGCAAGGAAGCTGAAAGAGGTACATATTCTATTTTCCATAACAAAATGGAACTAGATGATTTTTGCGCTTTTTAAATTTTCATATCTGTGATATTTTAATGATTTATAATTAGAATGATCTACATATGCATAAAGTTGTGAAGATCATCTCATATCTTTAGGCAAAACAAGGTTTTGTTCCTTCTACGTTCTAGTTGTGTCTCGTATGTTTGTCTTGGACTCTTTGGTATGTGATCTGTAGAACTATTGTTAGTTCATGTTGCAAAATGACCTAAATACTTTCTATCTAGATTGATGATGATACCCGAAGGCATAATGAGCTGCTTGATGCAATTAGAAAGTCACCGTCTGAGGTTGGTGATATTGTAGCTCGGCGCCGTAAGGACTTCACGAAAGAATTCTTTGTTCATCTTAACACTGTGGCAGAGTCATACTATGAAAATCCAACAGAACAAAATGGTGAGACTATCCTATCCTTTATTATGACTCGACTAGTACTGGTATTATGAAGGATATATCTAAAATGACGAGAATCAGATTGAATCAGCATGCGATGATGTTGGTCATATTTCTGTTGCTCTTCTTACCATTATTTGAAATAATGAGCTTTGGCCGACTAAACGTGCTTATGATATCATCTCATGATTAACATCCTGTGGTCTTTTAAGATTTACTGTCAATGTTGCACAAGCAGTGGTCCTTTCTTCCTCACATAATATAAAATTCTATGTCAAAAGCTTTAAAGGCAGTGAAAGGTCCTGCTGAGATGTTTGCAGTGAGTTATTGTCTAAGATCAAAATGTTTGATCTGCGATCAATTACCGACTTCATGTCACTCAGCCATAGCATGACATGTGCTCTATGTTAATTATACCCAGACATGTGTGGGAGCTTATCGATCACTGCTTCCCTAATATCTCTTACTTATACAAGCAATTGCAGGCTGGATAGTGTTTAATTTCCTGAATAAATCCGGTTAACATTTCTCTTCTTTTGGATGACTAGCTGTTGCAAAGCTTGGGAATACATGCATAGCTGCTGTACAAGCATATGATACTGCAACCGAAAGTATAGAAGCGCTAAATGCTGCAGAGTTGAAATTTCAAGATATCATTAACTCTCCATCTGTAGATGCTGCTTGCCGGAAGATTGACAATTTGGCTGAAAAAAATCAACTCGATTCAGCACTTGTCCTCATGATTACAAAAGCTTGGTCTGCTGCGAAAGAGTCAACCATGATGAAAGATGAGGTATCTTGTTGGCTTCTTAGATACATCATTTTGTTACTTTTGGTAAACCTACATCACGATAGCTAATACAAAGAGCATTCCTAGCAACATGATAGTGCGGCATTATCACCTTAATATTCTTAATCAGGATTCAGTCATCATAATTATGGCTCGCATATTTATAGCTCATCTAGAACTAGTTGGTCTACAGATGTGAAAGTTGGAATCATAAAGATTACCAAGCTTGTTTAGTATGGTTCGGCTGCAGCCTGCAACATCCATTTAAATGTATGGCTTATTTTTGCTGTTGCATCGGCTAACTGTTTTCACTTCTCCTAGGTTAAAGATGTATTGTATCATTTATACAAAACATCCAGAGGTAATCTCCAGAGGCTTATGCCTAAAGAAATCAGGATACTTAAGTATCTACTAACAATCGAAGACCCTGAAGAGCTCATGAGTGCACTAAATGATGCTTTCACGCCAGGAGAAGAACTTGAAGGAATGGACGTTGACAGCCTCTACACGTATGTGTTTTGATTGAACTAGTATCTCTGATTGAGAGGAGTCATGACAATGTGATCCTCTTATTTTCGTTTATCTTTTCCTCTTGGGGGTTGGGGGCGTTACTCCCCTTCATCATCCACTTATTTTACGTGACAAAAAATTCATGATTCTATCAGGACGCCGGAGCAGCTGCATACTTGGGTTGGTACTATAGTTGATGCTTACCATTTCAGCCGGGAGGGCACTCTTGTAAGGGAAGCCAGAGACTTGATGAACCCAAAGGTTATCCAGAAACTGGAAGAGTTAAAGAAGGCCATCCAAGATAATTTCATGTGAGGTTGTATACTTTTTGAGTTCCCTTACTGTGTATCTCGTTCCAGCACGACGCCCCTGTAGAGCAATCGGGACGTGCCTCAAGTAGAGCTCAAGCTCGATGAGCTTATGGTAAACCGGTTTCTTCATGTGCAAAGCTTGATATGTATCTCTAATATATGTTAGGTAGAATGCTTGAGGAAGTGCCGGAAAATATGACATTTATGTATGAAGCCTGTGTAATTCGGTTTGGTTTGGTTAGGTCAGTTTTTGGGGAGATTCGGTTTGGTTTGGTTAGGTCAGTTTTTGGGGAGATTCGGTTAATTCGGTCAACAGAATTATCACGGTAAGTACATGAGTGTGAAGTGAAAACAACAGTTGGGACTCGTTAGGCTATTATTGCATTTTGTACAGTATAATATGTGACAGGACTGAACTACATTTTCATGTATTAAATATAATTGAAAAGGTAACGAAGAGATATTATGACAAAAAATTAATATTAATTCGGTCAAATAAAGTGTGCATTTAATTTGATTGATCTTTATTCTAATTTTACATTGATTTAATATATTTATTAATTTATATATATAAGTAGGAATGTTAATTGAGTCGGTATATTATGCTTTGAAACAATCCATTAGGTTATCACTATTAGACATTTAGATCAATCGGGTCGAATTTTTTCAGACGGCAAATTGAACCGATTGGTCTAAATTTACAAAATGTGATTATTAAAAAAAATTCTTAAAACAAAAATTGTGTCATATTTTCTCAGTTACGACATTTGACTTATTAGCTACAAAAATGAGTATTCTTTTAACATTATGTCATGTTATATACCATCTATTCATAAAAAGTATAGTACAATTGTTTTATTTAACTTCCATAAAAATTGATAAGTGTCATTTGTTGTTAGAATTAGGTGTCAAATTGAGCTATAATTGAACATGATATCTAGACTAATTAGGTGATTTGATGCATGAAATAAGAAGAAACAAGAGCAAGGGAGAAAATGCTAAGAAAAGAGAGAAATTGGCTAAGGAATGCAATAAGGAAGCAGAGTGAACATTCAAGCTGGGCAGTTTGCTGTTGATTGTCCAGAACATTGCAGGACAGTGGTCCCGGGCGGAAAATGGTGAGATGGCGCTACTAGCTGCATGGAGGGGCAATTGTGTCCAACCCAGAAGACTTGAAAGAGGAAACCTAGCTGTAGGATAGGGGATTGAGCTGCACTGTAAAGAAGCAAGAGGAGAGATAAAATGAGAGAACATTAATATTTTGCTTTCACTTCCACTTGGAGACCTGCACTTCACTCAATTTTTGGGGAAGAACACCACCATTAACTAGCCATGAGATAGGCTAGCAGTGATAACAACGAATCTGTGTTCTTGTTTTAGCTTGACTAGTTTACAGTTTCTTAACATCACTCTTTTGGAAAATTTTGCAACTTCATCTTGGTTTTACATTTGTTTAGCTTGACTGTTTTGAGCATTGCAGCTGACGAGTTTCTTTGTCTTTGGGATGTTTAATCTGATCTTGTCTCTATGATCTTACTTGCTTTATTTTCGTTTTTTCCTTTAACTCTTGTTCCAAGTTCAACAAAATTTTAGCTAAGTTTCTAGAATGTTTTATGGGTTAGAAGAAGTTTCTGCCCCAGATTTGTTTACATGTTAAGTTTAGCTTTGTAGGTTGGTTTCTAACAAGTTAGTGTTTTATTGCAAGAATTGTAGTTGATTTGTTGGAAGTTTTTGCTGTTTCCTTTGCTCACCGTTGATAAAATACGTGTTCATGGTGTTTCCATTTGCATCTTAGTTTCAGTTTGCATGCTGCCTGCTTTTCTTGTCTCTTTCTCTGCAGAAATCCAGTCACTTTAGTATAATAGCTTTTGTAGTTTTCAGTTTCTGCACACCACCTGCACCTCTTTTTAAGTTTGTTTTCATTCTAAAAGAAGTATGTTGACCATTTTGCTTTTCTTTAGCTTAGGTAGTTGTTTCCTTGTTTAGCCTAGTTGTTTTAAGACTAGGACTTGTTGTACATACTGTCTGATAGGACTTGTACATACTATCTGATATGTTTCCCTTATCATTTACAAATGTTGTGTTTGAAGAAAAGTTTGTTTTGAGATTTCCAGAAAATGAGTCCAGTTTAGTCACGCGATTTCACATTTAAGCTGCACAGTTTATTTTCCTGCTTTTTAATTTGCCTAGTTTGAACATGCATTTCATATCACTGCTTTGTTGCTTTCAATTTAATTTATATTATGTTTTCGACGCTTTTAGTTAGAAGTAGTTAAATTTCTGATACGTTCAATTTGCCAAGTTTGTTTCCTCAATTTCTAAGTTGCCCAGTTTTGTCTCTGTAATTATGTTTGTTAATTTTGTTGATTTTAGTTTGATAGGATATTTAGTTTCCCACTCTTCATAGTTAGTTTATTTTATGTATTTCTCTTCAATCACAATGATTTAGGCGTGACGACATCGCTAACCCCTCTTAGGTATAGAAAACATGCAACGAGATTCACATTTCTCGTGGGATCAACCTCGCTCTTACCCTATACTAACTCAATAGTATAGAGGAAAGTGAGAAACTTATAATTAATTGATAGGCTAAGTTTGTTTCTTAATCTCCAATGACACTACAAATCTTAGCAGTCCTATCAAAAGGTATATCACTTTTTTTATAAGGGTGAGGAAAATACTTGAAATCCGAATATCCGAAACGAACCAAATTAAACCGAAATTTAAAATTTGGTTCAGTTTTTTCGGATTTCGGTTCGGTTTTAATTTTTGGCGAATTTCGATTTTTTGGCTCCTATATACTGTAAATCGAGAAAATCAAAAATCAAATTTATATTATATTATATATTTATATATAATAATAATAACTATATATATATTTATATTTTTACATATATACATATCATATATATTTATTTATTTAATAAAAATCGAACCAAAAACCAATTGCTCACCCCTACTTTTTTAGGACATGATTCCATATTCTATTTTATTATATTTCTATTTTACAAACATTTTTTATTTATTAAAAAAATTATAATTTTTTATACATAGTGAGACTTTTAGTAATCTTTATCCACTAAAATAACACGCACCAACTATTTTTTTAAATGTGAGTCGATTAACCGTACTATACATTTCGCTGACAAAGAAAGTAACTAATAATAATAATAATTTTGATTTGAGCCGATCAGGATCATATTACGAAGGAAGTAATAACTTCGGTTTGCGCCAATCGAGATGAATTAGATTTTTTCGACCTACCCGTTGGTTTTTTCCTAAACTGATATTCCTAAAAATGCGTCTATATTTTCTATGTGTTTTATTAGAAAAAATAAAAAATCACAGATGTAACTGATTAAACCGTTGGATAATTGAAAATATTAACATGGTCAAAACCGAATTCACAGCAAAACAAAGGACCAAAATGTAATTAACAGGCATGTTTACCAGCCGTGACTCGTAAAGGAAGCACATCGAAGAACGAGCGACAAAAGATTGGTATATGCATAATATTTCCAAACTTATGTGATAATAATAATAAGATGGCGCAGGTCTAACTACTCGTTAAATCCAAAACCTTGGCCGTTAACACACACAAGCAATCTCCATAACCCTAATTCCTGTTCAAGCAATCAATTTCTAAGCTCGGGGAGGAAGAATTCCAACAGAAAAGGAAACAATACGGTGGAATTCTCTGCTAATTCTGCGTTTTCAGATGATGACGACGGCGACGACGAAAAAAACGAGCTGTTGCGCCATTTGCGAGAACTCTAATATCGCTTCAATTTGTCATGTCTGCGTCAATTACAGGTAAACTTTCGTGATTTGAGTTTGAGTGGTTGTGTAGGTAATAATAATTGTTCGTAATAATAATTTTCGGGATACCATATGCTGTTTAATAGCAGAAACTGATGTGTGTTTGGTGCGGTGTTTGGTCAGATTGAATGAGTACAATAGTAATTTGAGGTTATTGAAGAGTAAGAGAGATGCGCTGTATTCGAGACTGACTCAAGTTCTGGTTGCGAAGGTATTCTCATATAACCATAGTGCTACTTCATGTGGAGTCAAGTCTACTTAGAGCCATTTGGAAGTCTTTTGTGGTATATATTTCACACTTTAAACTTCTTAATTGTTTATTTTTCATTCTTTTAGGGTAAGGCTGATGATCAACATAGTTGGAGGGTGCTTCAAAATGAGAAATTAGCTAGGTTGAGGGATAAGCTCAGACTTCGAAGAGCACACGTTTCACAAGGTTTGGCGCTCTGAGTCTTGATGCTTGCCATTTTGGTCATGATCCTCAATTTAGTTTATGTGAATTTTTTCAGGAAAGGCTATGATTGAGAAGATGTCTCATGATCTAAAAGTCAAATACGAATTGCTTGATTCAGCAATGAATTTGGTATAAAAATTAAGTTTAATTATCTTTTTTATGATGGAAAAAAATTACAGCTGTTAGCTCAGTTTTCCTTTCCTGAAGTTATAATTTGGTTTCCTTTCACCAATTTATAAAGTTTATTGTTTGATATGAAACTGCAGGTGGAAAAGAATCGTGCTGAACAAATTGAGAAATATTATCCTAATCTTATCTGCACACAGAGTTTGGGACATGTAAGAAAGAAAAAATATTCAGTATTTATTTAAAACCTCTTACTGTTACTACTTTATCATCTTTACGTTTCTCTACTAAGATTAATGCTCCATAAATCTTATTTCAGATGGCAATTACTTCTGAACGCCTTCATAAACAATCTGTCATTATCAAGCAGATATGCAAGTTATTTCCCCAGCGTCGGGTACTTCCTGAAACCTTTTCCCTTTTCTTATAAAATACCACACTGTTTATGTCTTGATATTGCAGTTGATACGACACTGTTGGCATTTCATCAACTTCCATTATTTATGCATTTATTGATTCTAGTTTTTGTAGACAGGGTGATTTTAAACTGTTTTGAATTTATATTTATTTATGATGAGTTCCTGAAATTAATGCATACAAATGGGTAAGGGAAACTTATTTTCTTGAGGTTGGCAGGTATCTTCAGTTTAAACTTCAATCTTGATTTCACATAATTCTCGTTGGTCTTTTACTATGTCAATTCTCACTGTTCTCTTTCTGAAGAAAATTATTTAGATGTTTATTTTGGACATCTTGCTGAAGCACTACTGTTGTTGATATGTGAATGCTTGTACATATATTCTCTATGAATTTCTCAAGCAATTAGAGTGCGCTAATTTTCTTGGTAGAGCTGGCACTCTTAATAATTTTTCAAAACTATTAATTAATTGCAGGTGTATATTGATGGAGAGAGAAAAGATGGGTATTGTGGTGCATATGATACAGTTTGCAATGCACGCTTGCCAAGAGGGTTAGATCCCCACTCAGTTCCAACCGAAGAACTTGCCGCCTCATTGGGGTATATGGTGCAACTTCTGAATCTAGTTCTATATGCTGTATGCTCTCCTGCTCTGCATAACTCTGGGTTTGCGGTATGTATTGATGTACCTTCTGCCGCTTAAGATATCTGTGAGTTTTTTTGGGTTGACTGTGTTTTAGACACTAACTCTGTGATCTGTTGCTGTGCCTGTAAAATTGCATTGAGATAACAGCTCTAAATTTGCATCGCATCAATCAGTATTGTTGGTTTAGATATTACTGAGATGCTTGAGTCGTAAAATATTAGTCAGGTACTCAAGTCGTACAAAAGTTTGTAGATATATCTTTCTTTGAGCAATAAATTACAAATGTTGTAATCATTTGTTTGTTTTTAATTGATTTTTTCTGTTATATTTTTCCCTTTTTCCTTTCCCTGTTTCTTTGGAAGTTCCATTACTTGAATGGTTTTACAAACAAGTTGTGTCTCATAATTCTTCATGTAAATCAGGGTTCCTGTTCTCGGATATGGCAGCAGGAGTTATATTGGGATGCTCGTCCATCATCCAGAAGGTAATATACTGGATAGACTTGTAGCAGTAGGCATTTGGGTTAATTGCGTTATATATGAAACTGAAAGTTCAGTTAACTGGAAATTTGGTAAAATTCTCACACTGATGACTCCACCCCTTCCTTGCGAAAAAGTAGAATGTATACTAAACTGGTGCTCGACCCCTATCCATTTGTCTCAACTTGATCATAAAGATAATCTACCATTCTACTAAACTTAATTTCTACTGTTAAACAGTGAATATCCACTTTTTATTCCTCGTCAAAACTTTTGCACTACTGGTGGTGAAACGTCGTGGTCCGAGAGAAGCTCAAGTAATTTCGGCGTAGCTTCAATGGAGTCTGAGAGAAAGCCTCGTTTAGATTCCTGCGGTGGTAGCTTCAATTATTCTTCTGCTTCTGTACACTCAGTTGAGTTGCACAAGGATTTGCAGAAGGGCATATCACTCCTCAAGAAAAGTGTGGCATGCATAACTGCATATTGCTATAACTCTTTGTGTCTGGAGGTTCCCTCGGAAGCCTCTACGTTTGAGGCATTTGCGAGATTGTTGACGACACTGTCCTCTTCAAAGGAAGTTCGAAGTGTTTTATCTTCAAGAATGGTATCATCAAGGTATAAGCGTCCTCCATTCATCTTATTTTTTCACTATGCACTTAATATATGCAACTTCATGTAAACTCCAAGTCAAAATTCATTTCTCTCAATTACTCTGGAGGATTATTTACTTCCCGGAAATTATATGAATGCTTTACAGTTTGAATTGGATATTGATTCAAATGTTCAGGTCCAAGCCTTGCCAACAACTGAACACATCCGTATGGAATGTTGAATCAACTGTTTCATCAAGCACTTTGATGGAGAGTGCACATGCACTGCCTACAATGGTATAAAATTTTTAATTACTATGTGATCTTCTGTCTATGCAACAAGCTGATAGTAAATGGATGAGTTCTCGGGTGTTAGGTTTTGTTTCTTGATTCATAACTCTCGTATTATGAGGCAGTATATGCTTAGAAAATTTTCCCTATTATTTAGTTAAATTGTTCTAGATCTGCCATTTATTTTATGGTTTTGGTTTTCTAGTTTATTTTGCCTTCTGCTTCTCTCCTTTTGTCTATCTGGCCAAAACATTATTCTCTTGCTAGACCTGATATGAAATAAAAACTTTTGTATTGTGCTGCCTAAATCAGTATTCAGAAGTGGTAAAAAGTTTATTCATCCATCTTCAGTAATTATTATCTATTTTTAGATTTTGTTTTATGAATGTTCTTAATTATTGCACATTGCACATCATCTCCAGCATATGAAAAAGCACATTGCAGTCGACATTCCATTCTCTCACTGATAAATTTTCTCATCTGCAGAGAAACGCCTTTGATAATTATCTCCCAAGCTTTGCTGGCAGCTATGTTTATGCCAACGAGTTTCCTGATTCTGGGAAGAATGAAAACTTAATGGAAGGATGGGATTTGGTGGAGCACCCTACTTTTCCTCCTCCCCCGTCACAAACTGAAGACGTGGAGCATTGGACTCGAGCAATGTTTATCGATGCAACAAAGAAATGATTGAAACTACCCTGCAATTTGGTAAGAATCATCTTTACTTACAATTGCCACAAAGTCTGTTGGTTTGGATTGTAGATAACCTTAGCTCGTGTTTGTCTAGTTTCTGCCAGTAGCATTGCCAACTGCCAAACGGACATTCTTCACTGACAAGGTAACAGGACAAGAGTATGAAAAGCTTCTCGACTGATTCGACATTCATTTTGTGTAAATATACGACTTTGAGTAGGGAGGTAAAATTTCCAACTCTTCTGGGATGCACATGCATGCTGTAATGTGGTTAATCTGTATATTACTAACTCTGTACAGATGTGATAATGACATTAGTATATATGATCCAGTAGAAGCTATCTGTATAATTAGTAGTTTATTAGTATAAAAAAGAACATACATATATTTAAAATATATATGTGTGCGTCTCATAAAGTTTAAATTTTTTATTGCTTGAGATATAAATTGCTTTTGCTTATTCTATGATGCATAAGAGACTAGAACTGCACTCTGAATAGTAATTATATTGCCTATTTTCTACGAATATTTAATGCTTAATATAGATATTAGAAGAAAAATAGAATAAAAGGTTAAATTACAGAATTCATGAACGATAAGATAGAATTAAATTCAAATAAGTTTCCTAGAGATATTGTTGGCTCAAATATTGTCAAGAGTAGGATATGAATTCAAAACATGCAAAAGAAAACTGCCGTAAACTTAAGCAACTGAGCCAGTCCTTCTCTAGTGAATAGGTGGTAGATTAGGTCTCTAGTAAAATTAACCAACGCATTCACTTCTTTCTCTTCTTCGGAGGCTGAAGTTCCTCTTCTTCGTCTTCCTCCTCCTCGTCCTCATCCTCCGGTTCCTCATCCTCGTCTTCAGCAACATCTGGGTCGTCTCCGTCCTCATTCTCATCATCTTCGTCATCTTCATCGTCCTCGTCATCGTGCCTGTTGGCAGCATCATCTTCGTCGTCATCATCCTCCTCTTTGTTCTCTTCACCGGCCCCTCCTGACCCCTTCTCGGCCTTGCCATTGCTGTTGGCCTCGTTCTCCTGTTCGCCTTCCTCAGAATATTCGCCTTCACCATCATCCTCACCAGAGCCACCGGCCGCAGCAGCTTCGCCGTCACTCTCCTCTCCAGCTCCTCCCTTAGCATCAACAGCTTCTGATTGGTCTTTTGTTGTAGTCAGCATCAGTAATTTCGCACAGGTCTGCAACTGTTTTATTTATATTTAGTTATGGTATTAGAAATAAGATCTCATATTTCAGAAAACGATATAACTTCACCTATCAGTTTTATTTATTCTTGAAATTTATTTGACGACAAACTATAATCTAGTTAGTAAGATCTTTCCATTCCACTAGTAGGTCGGATAAATAACTTGTTTATTTGTTAGAATTCTCGTCTAAGAAAATAATCTGAATTCTGATTTTTAAATTTTTGTATTTTGATTTTTTTATCTAACGATGAAAATAATAATAATCTTGAAATAAAAAAGTAATGCAATTTTCTAAGATTTTTATTTCCTAATTTTTCTCAATTTTCTTTTTTCTAAATTTAGAATATTTATATATAGATATTGAATATTATTTTTATTATTTTTGTAAAATACAAAATATAATAATAAAAATAGTTATACTTATTATAATTAATAATAATATTATTTAGTATTTATTATTTTGATTGTTATTATTATGTTATCAATTATAATTTCTTAATATAATTTTTATACTTAAAATAATAACAATAACAATAATAATTGTTATTATTATAATCATAATCATTACTATTTTCTTAATTAATTTTAGTTAAGAAATTTTTTTATTTACTACGTCTATTAGTTAATTGAAATAAACTAATCACTATAAGTTAGTACTCCTAATTTTTTTTCTTAATATTGTTTAAAATGTATAAGAAATCGTATTCCTAAAAATTATATTCTCCGATAAAACTTTTGTAGCACACACATGTGAATCAAAAAAGAAATTGAATTTGAAATTGTATTTGATGGTACATATTTTTATTATTTTATCAACAGTAAATAATAATGAATATTTATCGATTAAATAATGTGTAATCAAAGGAGCCGGAAACTAATTTTCTCATAATGATTTTACAAGTGCAGTTTCCCTTTGCTATTAATTAGTAATAATTATTCACTCAATATGTTTTAATATTCAATCCCTTCCAACAGTTTTTATGTTAAACCTAGAAAGACTCGAAGTTCGACGATTAGATACATTTCTCAAATCTGAAACTCAGACCCGACCCGTTTACCCATTAACTCGATCTTTATACGCATACAACGTTCGGTATATGCGATCCCTCGAAAATATCCTCGAAGGAATATCCGAATATATTATCGCTATTCCCATTATTTTAAAATATAATAATTTTGTCCTTGAAGTGATGCGCTCAATGCGTACATCAGTAGTTATCTTGACCAATAATTTTGGAACTTAAAGCTTCATAGAGTTTTATATTCATTAACAAAAATAACAACAATAATAATAATAATAATAATAATAATAATAATAATAACTATAACCCCTGATAAAATGTATAGGGATCAATAGTTGTAATTAACCCAGGCATAAATATTAGTAGCTATAACCCCTGATAAAATGTATAGGGATCAATAGTTGTAATTAACCCAGGCATAAATATTAGAGGCTTTAAGACCGTTCGATTACTCAAAATTAAATTAGTCCGAGATTATCCGAAATTAATCAAAATTAATTGTCATTGGAAAGAGGCCAAGTCAAACCAATTGAACAACATATCATAAGACTAATCATATTGAATCTATCCAACTGGACACCCCTCAAGTATATGTTTACAGAGATAATTATAATAACGTCGAAAACATTAAACAGCTGTTTTTCCTAAAGCTCTTTCACTTTATTTGCATATTTATGTTTATTTCTTGATCAACTTACAATAGAGGGAAAACATATAAGGTTTTTTTTAGCAAAAAAAAGGTTGTTAATGTTGTTATAAACTTATAATTGAGTTAGTAAGTCCAGGCCGGATTGTGGACCTATATTATATGGTGGGGTAGGGGGGGCAGCCTCAAGCAATCCGGAACTCAAATGGCGCAAAACTCAAATTCTATTTTCCCTTTGGAGTCCGTGACGAGGAAATTGGAACGCTCGCAGTCGCAATCTATTCTCAAGTCTCAACTACTCCTAGATTATGCTCACACTCGGCGCACGTTAGCGACCATGAAAGGTGACTAATTTCAAATTACTACCGAAAGTCAAAACGCAATTTCATCCTAATATTAATTGAACAAATATATAGTATATATATTTATATTTTTTCTAAAGTCTAAGTTTATTGTAGAGTGAGAAAGGTCGATTAATTTTTTGCAGCCCTATAATTTTGTGTTGTAAAACTGTCGAATAATTTAGTTGATTATAGAATAGGATTTTCCATTTTTGTAAGAAAAATCAAGAGTATAAACGAATAGAAGAAAATTTGTTGAAAAAAAACAGTTAAATATTTTTTACTTGAAATTTGTAGTAACGGAACAGAACCTGAGCTGTGTAGAGCAGGTGAGCTTTGACCAGGAGGAGAAGGAAGGACAGCGGCCCCGCCGCGCACGTTAGCGAAGATCCTTTAACTGTCACCTCCATCTTGCGGAAACCTGCGCCGGACCGTCTCACAACTTTCACCTGCACAGGAATTCACTGAAAATTAATGATTAGAAAAAGTAAATTAATCAGAAAAAAAGAGGTAGAAAATATCCTGCGCTGTTATTTTGATTTTGTTCGCATCGTTTTGTTCGAAACTGAAGCAGATTTTTCTTAGGATGCGATGAACATGAGAAGACGGTTTCCAGATTTTAACTAGACCAATTATAAGAAAATTACATGGAAAAACAAAATCAATTTGCAGTAGATAAGATTAATGTTGAAAAATCACGCATAAAAATAAATCTGGCTCATGCAGAAAAAGCAACTGTACAATCTCCGTGCCAGTGTGTGTGTGTGTGATTGCAATTACAGAAAACATATATACATATACATACATACATATATCACACACACACAATTGAAGAAAAGTAGATGAGGGAAAGAGAATTGAAGAAGGCGTCGGAAATGAAAAAATAGCTTTTGCGATAAAGCGAGAATTGAGGAAGATGAAGATGAGCTCACCGCCTAATTCGAGAAACCGATAAATTTAAGATGCAGGAAAAGTTGCTTATTAAGATGCAGAAAACATGCTTTAGAACTACCACAGAAGCGTTTCAGAGCCTCTTTTCATATTAAGTCTCTCTCGGAGTCCGTGGTTGTTCGTGTGTGTGTGTGTGTGTGTGTGTGTGTGTGTAAGAGAGAGAGAGAGGGGGAGAGTCCACGGTAGGGCAGAACGGGCAGGTATTCACCTTTGTGCCGATATGCGTGCGTGTGTGTGAGAGAGAGAGGACAGTCCACGTGTTGTGTGTTGGTTGAAACTGTAGAAGAATAGGATGTGTGTTGAGTAGTAGTTGAGAGGGTTTTGTTAAATTGAAGGTGGAATGAATATTATGAATAACTTATAAAGTTAAAAAACTGGGGAATAGAATCTAATGCTTTGATCACAGGGCTAGTAGTAAAGCTAGGTGTGATCCACTTTAAGAATCAAAATCTTTTTTTCTTTTTCTTTTTGTACATTTTTTGTTTTTACCAACATAGTTATTATTATTATTATTATTATTATTATTATTATTATTATTATGGTACAAATACTCATGTCGGGTACAAAAAACTGCCAAAATTTTATTGTAGGCCACCATATCCCAAATATAGGTCGGATATTTAATTAAAAATTAAATGTTATTTATAATGTATATTTTGCCTTTATACCCTCCACTATTTAAATACGTGATGTGATGCAATGGAAAAATAAACGCAAAAAAAAAAAGAGTATATACAATTGAAGAGAATATTTGAGAAGATATTTTATGTATACATCTCATATATTTACTTAAAAGATATTAGTCCCAAAACAAGGTCATTGGGGCTCTACAACAAATCTGGTAAGAAAGTAAACATTTATGATTTATGTGAAGCCTACTTACATGATCAACTTCAATGGCTTTCATGCTTGAGCAACTTTCATAACTAGCATTTAATAATTTTTTTGGTTATTGATCTTTTTTTTACTAAATGGCACTTTAAAGATTAATTTAATAAGTGAGTACTTATAGGTCCCCCCCGCCTTCATTGTACTCGCCCTCCTCATACTACATTTAAAATGTACTCTAATAAATATTGAAATAATAGAAACTCGATAAACAGTGTGACAATAAAATAATTTACGTTTTATTAATTGTAGATAATTTGTGTTATGAGTGTTAGTTAGTGGGTGTGAGTGATGGTATGAATTTTGCTAGTAGGAGTCGAATTCTCATCTAATTTATTGTTACATATACAAAATATGAGATTCTCTTTTATTTTTATGACGAGACGAGGATAGTTCGTGCACTCTAGGTAAAACTAATTGACTAACACTCAATATACCAATATTGAGTTTAATTTCCTTAACTTTCTCCATAGACTTTGAAAATGATTAATTTAATGGTTTCCTTAAGAATTAAATCAGATGACAACAAAGGAGTCGATCTAGGCCGACTCGCTTGAATCTACTTGAGCAATGGGTCCAATCTAAAAAATTATATTATATCAGTCAAGTTCGATCTAAATCAGATCGGGCTAGCCCATTTTGAGGCCGAATTGGCAGTTGGAGCCTTCCCAGCCCTACACCAAACCCCGAAGGCTAGAATCATGAGAGTGCATTTCCATCAAATGATAGCTCCATTTTCATCTAAACCCTAAATAAAATTACATTAATTATATACCTAATCAACATTCGTCTAACGCTCCCACATCCAATCAAATTGAAACAATTAACTATCATCATTTTCAACTTTAAAATTATTCAAAAGGTTCATGAAAGATAGAACTTTAATTGCGATGTAAACTTTTATATATGTCCTTCATCCCCTAAAAAGAAAAAAACTTCTATTTCTTTCATTACGAATTTTTTTCATGGAACCCTTAAAAATGCACGTGTGAAAGTTGCAGAAAATAAATAGATATTAAATAACAAAATTTCAATATATTAGATAGGTCGTGGGAAAGGAAAAGAAATAAAAATAAAAATTGATGCATGTTACTAAAAATGAGCTGAACTTGTGCGTCTGAGTTGGTATCTTGGTGCAGATATCGAACTTGAATTCCATATAGCATAGGCTTCTTGTGTAGACAAGCATAAAAATAAGATAAATTCGAAAAATATATTGATAACTTATTTTTTACGCATAAGGATTTAATATTTAATTATCATATGTGTGTTGTAAAGTAATTAATTATGTCATTATGTCATTTATACGACTCACAATGCGTGTAGCATTAAAAATATGTCGAATATGTAGTCATCCAAATATATTTATACATATGACGAAAAGTAGTTATGCAAAATGGGGTTTGTTATTATGATGGATTTCTTACAAGGCTACAGACAATTAATTTCGTTACAATATTTGTTCCCAAAATCTTTAGCCCTATTCTAGAATTCAAGCTAAACAGCCTACACCAACCGTACGTACTATATATAAATTAAAGATGGAAAAACTTGCAATATTTAAATATATAGAAATGTTATGCTACATATCATATGTGAACATCATCTGTAATCACTGCTCGTGTTTAGACTACGTTAGCATTAGTTTTTTTGTTTTATTCATTTAATTTTATTTTAATACCTTAGAAATTATTATTGACGCCATTAATTTTATAAATTACATAAAAATCAAAGTTCGATTTGTTCTTTTATTCATTTATTTGAAGTTATAGAGAAAAATAAATAAATCGAACTTTGACATTTATGTAATTTAATTGTATCATTAAGAACGTCAATAATGATTTTTAAGATATTAGAATCAAATTAAACGGATAAACGAAAAAACTAATACTAATGTGGACTAAACGAAAATGATACTCATGAATAATAGATGATGCTCACATAAAATATGTAGCATAACATTTCTATTGAATTATAGATTATTTAATAATAAATGTGCACAGTTCAATAGCTTAAATAAATAAAAATCATAGCATAAATTAATCCATAAAATCAAACATAGGAACAGTTGAGTCAAATCAAAATATAATTCATCCTACTACATACTATGGATAATAGGAAAATCTAGCATAACATGGAGAAAATAGCACCAAAAGAAATAAAA
The DNA here is from genome assembly GCA_034509125.1 of Monilaria moniliformis. Classification (NCBI taxonomy): domain Eukaryota; kingdom Viridiplantae; phylum Streptophyta; class Magnoliopsida; order Caryophyllales; family Aizoaceae; genus Monilaria; species Monilaria moniliformis. Next base: position 1,876 of record JAYDZE010171225.1, on the reverse strand, counting down.
CCGGTGATACACATGGTGTGAGATCTTCTATAGTGTTGTCCTCTCGGTGTTTTGGTCTTCTTCTCCTGCTCTTTTTTCTCTCAATTTTGCCTGCTATTTGCTATAGGGTTTCCAAGATGTCTTTTTTACTCTGAAAATTGATATTTATAAACATTAACGAGTCAATTGGGCCCAGCTGGGTGGGCTCTGGTCAAGGCCCACCAGCGTTCTCCAAACTTCTTCCTAATAAAGAAAAGTATTCAAAAGTGTGTAGGAACTCAATAAACATACGTGAAAATTTAGGAAAAATATTATAATATTTTATTTGCATCACATAAATATTATATATAGCTTTAATTAGTCTATTTATCGATCCAATAAAACAAAAAGAATAAGAAAAAATAGATCACTGGAGATATCTGTATGCTCACCTTGTGCACACTTGGCCTACTTCCGTCATAGGGATATATATGATCCTCGCTGCTCGAAGACAATGACGGAAAGGGTGGAAACGGATGAATGCAAACGAGAAAGTAAAAAGGAAAGGTTGTAGGAATGGTTGGAACGGCACGCCTTTTATAGGGTCATCACATGGCAACCCTTTTACAACTCGGAAAAAAAAAAAACAATCCTATGCTCAAAGATAAACTCCTTAATCAACAAACGAAAAGATAATTCTTATACATTCGGGCAACAATTAATTAATAAAATAAAACACGACATCTAAAATAAAACTAGGCGTGGACACTAACTAGGAAAGCGAAATATAAGGAGAAAGTGAAAAGCAAAAGAAAAAGAAAAGAAGATATTCATCCTTCATGTAAGTACTGTCAACCTCTCCTCCAATGAGGTAAAAGTTTCTAAGGACGGAATTTCTTAAGCAGCGTGAGTCATAACGCTTTAAAAGTTTAGGAAATTTGAAGATCTAATACAATCGAACATTATAAGGTTATTGAAAATAATTTAAAAATAGTGAAATATAAAAAAGTGAGTAATAATTATCACATATTATGATTGTTTATATATCAGTTAATTTTTAATTATTGGAATTACCAAAACTAGAGAAAAGAAAAAGGAATATCCTGATTAATTATTTGGGCCATTACAATTGTATATCTTAAGATGTTGGGCCATATATGTATATACTTGTTATTCATTTTGGGCCTTAGTTGAGAAAATACGGGAAGAGAAAAATAATAGGCCCAATAGTAAGCCTAGTGGAGAAATAAGGAATCCCTTTTATCACACGCGTGCCACACACACTTTACAAACGCACACACTCAGCTGAAACGAAAAACAGAATAACAGCCCCTCTTCTCTCTCTCGGTTCTTCTCTGCCCGACGCCAACCACCGTCGTGCCACCGCCTCCAGTATTCTCCGCCGCCGACTCGCCACCGGTTAAGGTATTATCTCTCATTCCTCAAACCAAAGCTGCCGCCTCTTTTCCCTTACTCTAATTCGTCGAGGACTCGCCTCCAAATAAAGGCAAAAAAAAAAAAAAAAAACACTTCTGCTTCTTTAGGAACCCAATAGATTCGCGGTAATGGACCCTAAAATTATTGTAGCTATTGTAATTAGTCTGTGGATTAATTATTTTGTTGAACACCTATTTGGCGGTCACTTCTCTGTGTGTGTGGGGGGGACCAAACCGTCGCTCTCTCGAACACTGACAACGGCTTCCGAAGGAGGTGTTTAGGGCACCGAAGCAAATATTGTGGTTTCTCAGTCGACGGTGCCTCCTTCACCGCCTGCAAACCCAAACAATACCGAAGGAGGTGTTTTGAGTCCGAAGGAACTCTGGAGGTTTCTCAGTTGACGATGTTAGCAATACTCTGCCAAGGCATCAAGAGAAGACAAAGAACAAATGGAGACAAATAACAAAGTCAAACTATTACC
>JAYDZE010171114.1:0-21818 GCA_034509125.1 Monilaria moniliformis | reverse complement strand
TATGTTCCAGTTTCAAAAGTTATGGGATTGACCAGAAGTCAACGAAAAGTTATGATTTAAATGACAATTATCCCTTTTAAAATTTATTTAAATGTGTTTATATTTCATTTTAATTTTACAAATATTAAATTAGGTTTTATAACATGTTAATATTCATTACAACCTATTTTTGTATGTTAAACCATTCAACAACTCAAGATTTATCATATGTCTCTTCTTGTTCTCTTAATGAATCATTACTTTATACTCCTAATTGTTAGATATTGTACTTATTTATTAAATTAATTAATTTCAATACTATGGTATGAAAACTAAATGGATCTAATTAAAATCATGATATATACCTCAAAAATTAATATATATGAATCCAGCAAAGTACATGTCGGTAACTTTGGTTTAACTTAATCATCCGAATTGTATTAATTGGGAATGATCAGCCACCAAAGAGAGATCATTTCTCTAACACTTACAATCTTGATTGGAGAGATCATTCCAATTTTCGTTAGAGAGATCCAGGGAACATCAAGTCCAACAAGCGCAGCAGCAACAGAGCTATAGACCTCCTCATCAAGGAGTACGAGGTTCCCTACACATGGAAAGCAAGGCAAATCTCTTGAAGAGATGATGGGAGAGTTGATTGGCTGCCACCAGTTTTTGCAGTATAGTTTCTAAGCAACTAATACGCAAGATGTGTGTATAGATAGATTAGATCATCAAATGTCTCAACTCTAGGCTTCTGTGAATGAGCTAAAAGGAAATCAAGGTAGACTGCCATCACAAGTTCATTTGATTCAACAGGAAAATCTGAACAAGATCACCTTGAGTGGCAATGAATTGGATGAACTAACAACCAAAAAATCGGAAAAGGTTCATGAAAATGAATATCGAGAGAGCATCTGTTTGCCCAAACTAGACAATTTTGAAGAACCAGTGCTCACTGAAGATCAAGCTGGATGCAAAGAAGGAGACAGTTTTCCAGTTGCAGAAGATTCACACAGATAAAAATGTTGCAAACATGCTGACAAAAGTTGTTCCCAATGAGAAGTTTGAGTTCTGTGCCAAACTCGCCGAGATGGGCTCTTGTTGAGCACCGATTGAAGACCTCTTCCAGTATGTGATGGTTGGGGCTTGAGGGGGAGAATTGATGGGTCCAACCCCATTAATTCCCAACCAACTCCAAAAATTGACTACAATGGGGAATTTTCGTAAAAAATTATTGTAGGCATGGATTTGCAAAAAGCATGCGCACATCTTTGCATTTAATTTGCAGTAGAAAAATGGAGGGTTTTTAGCCTATAAATAGGCATGGTATCTTCATTTGCAAACACACCCGAGAGAGAAGAAAAACTAAATGCAGAGCAGAGCTTCTTCTAAGAAAAAATAGCTCTTTGAATATAGAGTTAGTGAGTGAGTATTTTGTACTCTGGCTCACATCCACAGAAAGGTGTGAGGAAATATAGAGTGGTAAAATTTGAGAGTTATTAGAATTATCATCATATTCTAGTGGGTGAGAAATTTGAGTGTTGTAATAATTTCTTGACATATACTGAAAATTTTATTGGCTCGGTCCATGGTTTTTCCCTCAAATTATTTAGACGGTTTTCATGTAAATCTTGGTGTGCCTATTCTATCTAGCATTTATGGCATTAATTCTTTGTCGTGATTATTATTCTGGTGGATTCAATAGGTCAAGTTCCAATCATTCACGATTTGAGTCATTCCACTGCTGGTGAAGTTGTGATAAATACACTGTGCACGTAATTTCTTTCTAAGGTAGTCGAGTTTTAAGTGGAACTGCGTGTGACCTCTCCGGCTTAATCTGGGATTTTACGTGAAATGGTAATACTGTCTAGGATATCATTGTGATCTTTTTTGGGTATTACCGAATCCGTTCACTTCTCTATTTATTGGGCCTACTCGGGATTGGAGTTCATATCCCAGCAGTTCGTACCTTCGCTTCACGATTCTGTCGCGGGTGCTTAGAGAGTAACAGTGTTGTGATCATGCTAGTGACGCCACTATGTTACACCCATATTCTTGGACATGAGGGCAGGGGAAGTATACATTCTCTCTTGCACGCTAGCGAATATATCAAACGGTTGCATCACGTTTCTCCTCCGGAAGGGCTATCTAACGAACTCCAGGATATCAGACATACCGGGTTTAGAATTTAAGAAGAACAAACCTCACGATGCTTATGCTGCAGAACTTGCTCCAATTTCTCTATCCCAAGTTGCTCGTGGAATTGGAAAAACTTCAGCGGCTAGAATATTTGTTGCTGCTTTGCATTGCATTGTAAATGCAGCGAGACCCTGTGTGATCTGCGGGGAATGTGCTGAATTCATGGCTCCAAATGCATTAGCATTGATTGCTTCCAATGCAGATGGTTCACTCTGCAATGCAGAAACCATGCTTGACCAGTTGAGTTCGTCTGGGACACGAATCATTAAATCCCTGGTGAATGAGCTTATGGGGGTAGTCTTTGAGGATAAATTATTGGCACTTCAAGAATTAGTCATATCAACTGCTACAATGACAGTTAGACGAACTAGGAAATTGATGGATACGGGTGCTGATCAATTGGTAATGATCTCTCAGCTGCACAATTTGCACCTGAGAAATCGGGTTCTCCCTCATCCTTTGTGGTTGTTGCTCCCTACATTTCAATGCGCAATGAATAACCAGTCAGACTACTTGCCGAACCCAATCGAGGTCACAACCTTGATAGTGAACATCTGACCAACTCAAATGGCGATTGCGCAACTCGTACAACGACAATGACATGCACGGATTCAAGGATGTTGCATACTATCCGGCTCCAATGTATTGACAAGTGCCCTTCTACAACATTGAGGCATCTCCTCCATTCGTATGGAAAGCTTGTGTATTTGTCTGAAATGAAAGGTGGGTTTATTGCTCACATTGCGTTTGCAGATAGGAATATCAAGACCAGAGCATGAGCTTTTCTTAGCGGTATCACCAATGTCTTTGACGTGGTTTTACGATGCAGTATGGCGGTTACAATAAGTCTACTGCTCTCCACCATGAGGACAAGGTGCTTCCCAACCCCGGGGAGTTGATACAGGCAATATCTTCATCCAACGAAAGGGAGCCGTGGCTGCAACACACTTCCAAACCATCTACAACGCAACATCGCCTCTTCACGTCATCTTCAGGGTTATGTGTAATTTCCTTATATTCTTTTTATTTATTTAAAAGTCATGTAATCGGATCGAGCGTAATATAAGCTCTTTTTCAGGTTTTCTTTGTCGGTTCTTTCTCAGGCCGTATTAAGAGAGTCAAATCGAATAGAGTTAGTTAATTATAAAAAGTGACTTGGTGAATCATTAATTTCCATAAGAAATAGAATCAAAATTTCCCTCAAAATCCTAGCTCTCTCTCTCTTGGCATTTTCTAGCTGCCCATTTCTCTCTTATTCACACCAATCCCTAGTTGCCGTGCATCGACTGGTGTTTTCATCGAACTCATATTAATTTCGACTATGCCTACTGCTCATTCGACGAAATCTACGTCTTCTTCTCTCAAGCTTGAAGATTTTATGTAAGCCATCCACATTGCCATACAAATATATCTTTAAATTCAAAAATCAAATATAAAAGCTTTTATTCATGTAATAATTGGCAATTAATCTGACATTTTATGACCAAATATTATCATAAACTGATGGATATATTAACGTATTATATACAGAGAACATTATTGTGTGCGGGTCAAAACCGATCCAGACCTGGGTCTGGCCCAACCAATGATGGATTTAGGTGGGGTCCGAAAGGATCGACCGACCCCACCGTTGGCCATGAGTGTCGTCGAAATCTCCATTAATCGACCTCTGGAGCTGCCGCTGACCCCACGGCAGCTCCGCCTCCAACCCCATAGAAGGGACGCCGTTGTTACTACTGCTGCGGTCGCCGGTGAGCGACGGTGGAGAAAGTGGTAGCAGGTAACGATTGAAATAGAGGGAGAGAGAGGTTTCTGTGAGTGAGCGTGAGAGATGAGAGAGAGCATACTGAGAGATGTGAGCAAGGGTGATAAATTATTATAAAGAAAATAAAAAGAAGAAGGGCAATTGGTCGCTAATATCATGAACTTTGGCCGAATTTCGGATATTTCCACGAACTTAAAACTTGGTCGGAAAAATCATGAACTTTGTCGTTGTTTGACATTTTCCACAATCCTCCAAATCGTAACTGACGTGGCATTTTATTTTAGGTTATTGGTTGCTAATATCACGAACTATGACCGAATTCCGATTTTTCCCACGAACTTAAAACATAGTCGTAAAAATCACGACCTTTGGTCGTGTTTGGGATTTCCCACAATTGATGATTCCGATGAAATCGATTTCTATGTGGCTTGTCGAAATGTCTACTGAACCAAAAGAACATCATTTTGGCAAGTCGGAATGCGTACTGGACCAAAATGACAAAGCCAGCAGAAACCACAATCATATATGTTTCAATCCACCTAGAATCCGACCATCTGCCACCGTATCTACCTCGAGTGCAACAACGTCACAACCGATGTTGCAGGAGGGCTTTTTTCTACGGCCATTAGGTGATATGCTGACGTGGCGGGCGATCAACATTCGATGTAGTGGATTTGAGGAGACGAAGAGTTACATAGAGAGAGAAAGAGAGACACGTCTTTTTATTTTTATTTTTATTTTTTATTTTTTATTTTTGCTTTTTAATTTTATTTTTGTCTATTAATTTTATTTTTATCCATGTCATGCCAAATAATGTCAACGTAAGGAGTAATTAGGCTACGTATATAATCCGACAAGCCACGTAAGAATCGATTTCGACGGAATCGTCAAATATGGGAAATTCCAAGCAACGACAAAGTTCATGATTTTTACGACCAATTTTAAGTTCGTGGGAAAATCCGGAATTCGGCCATAGTTCGTGATATTAGCGACCAATAGCCCTTTTGTTTTAATACCAAAACGACACCGTTTTGTTACATTTAAATGCTACGTCAGCTTTAATTTTGCCACGTCAGTTACGATTTGGAGGATTGTGGAAAATCTCAAACAACAACAAAGTTCATGATTTTTCCGACCAAGTTTTAAGTTCGTGCGAAGATCCGGAATTCGGCAAAAGTTCGTGATATTAGCGACCAATTGCCCTTAAAATAATAATTTAGAACTAAAACGAGACCACACGCATTTTACCACGCGTAGTCTGCGGACTCCCACACCAAATGCACCTCATATAAATTAAGCAGCGGAATCCTCGAACCTCCCATTTAAAATTCCGAAATGTGAGTGGGCGAGATATCCCAATATTTAAAAAAAAAAAAACAAAAACAAAAACACGTGGCTGTTTTGCCGACGGCCAACCTCATGTACGCCCGCCAAATCCACAAAAAAATTAAAAAAGGGCAAAAAGAATTCGGGGGTCGTGATTGACTATGCCAGTAGGCCCCACAAACCCGGACGCCAAACGCACATTCAAATCAGTTAATCACGCCCAACTCAGAAATTCCTGAAAAAGGACAAAAATGTGAAACCAAAGAATACGAGGCAGCAGATGAGCAGACACGTCAAAGGAAAGCAATGTACAATTGCCGAGACGCCCGTGATTTGGCCCCCTGTTTTCCCACGTCACCATCATTGCCCCCCAATTTCACCCCCCTATAAGTTCCCTCCCCAATTTTACTCTCTAATCAGTTATTAGTATCACAGACACAGCATACGTTTTTGTCTCTCTCTCTCTCTCTCTCTACAATATTTTGTGAATTTTTGTTATCGATCTATGGAGGACTCGAAGGAGAAGAAGAGGGGGCGAGACGATTCGGAGGAGGCGGAGCTGGAGATTTACTCGCCGGAGGTGAAGCGGCTCCGGGAGAATCTTCTGGATAGTTTTGACGACGAGGCTGAGTTCTGCACCGTCACTCAGGATCTAAACTCGTTTATGAAGAGCTTCGAGGAGGAAATCACCGCTTCCCCTTCCGCAGGCGCCGGCGCCGGCGGTGGGGCGTTCCAATTGGTGGATTTGACGTCGGATTCCGGCGATTCGCGGCCGGATCTGGGGTATTTGTTGGAGGCTTCCGATGATGAGCTAGGGCTTCCGCCGACAGCGTCTTCTTCCTCTAATCCGCCAGGATTGGAGGGTGAAGCGGCGATTGAGTTGGTAAATGTTGAGTCCGACTCGTCTAAACTCCGGAGCGAGTTCTGGGAGGCGCCGGGATATGATTCGTTCGAGTTCGGACTCGGGGGGTCGGAGCTAGACGGGTTGTTCTATTACTCGGATTTGGGTTTCGGATTGGGTGATTTTGGATGGCGACCTGAAACGCTGCCTGCCCAATAGGACCCTATGATTAGTCTCAAATTTAGGTGGAAGAAATACTGGATATCTCTTTATTTATTTTAGTACTACTATGTATAAAAATATTGTTAAATGTTAATTATGCACAGAAGGTAGTGAGTGAGAGATCAAAACAATTTGGTCCCACTGAATAAGCGAATTTGGCGTTAATAATACATCTTAATTTGGATGGTATCTATTTGAAAAACTTATTCCACGGTTGAAAAGCGAGAGAATCAATGTTTTAAAAATCAGACCGTTAAGTGAACCGGCGAAGCTATCGGTTCATGGTTCAATTGGTCGGATCGGTCAGACCACTGGTTGAACCGGAATTATATATATATATATATATAAATTTAGTAAATGATAAAATATAATTAACTATATATCACACAAAAATTATTAATATATATAATTAGATATATATTATATAATTAATATTAAAATTATGAGTGAAAAAATATAAATAAAATTATGTAAATGCTAAAATGCAATTATATATATATAAATAAAAAATAATAAAATTAATTAGTTACTTTATACATAAATCAGATAGTCTCTTAATTTTACAATTTTACTAGAAGGCATGAATTATTTTATTAATTTTGAGTTTGTGCTTTATTACTTTTTGATAAAATTGTTTTCAGTTAAACGCATTATGCTTCATATGCGTTTTTGAAATTAATAATTAATATTTGCATATAATTTTAATATATACCATCATTTCTTAAGAGTTAAAAATATTAATAAATGAAGTTGACAAAGAAAATGGATAAAAATAATCATGTGTTTAGTAAAAATTATGAGATATTGTAGATAAAAAAATTTCGATGTTTTATATATAAGAATATTTAAATTTCATAAAATATCAAAAAAGTTCTTGTAGCACAGTGGATAAGATACATCATATCTTAACATTGGTCAAGGGATCAATTCCTATTAAGCACATATTAATATCATTTTTGAAAAATATTTTTAAAAAAATCAAAAAACCGGTTCAACCGGTCACCGGTTTCCGGTCGAACCGGCCGGTTTTTCCGGTTCACACTGGTTCAATAGATTGGTGGTTTTTATGGCCGAACCGGACCGGACAACACACCGGTTCACGGCCCAACCGGTCCGACCGGCCGGTCCGATCCGGTTTTTAAAACACTGCATTTAATATTAATAAATTAGGTTAGTAAAGATAAAACACAAATTTGTGTGGGAATCTATATTATAATGGTATATTTGTAATTCTATAGGTAATTATAATTATAAATATATTATCGGATATAGATTTAGATTTAGATTTTGACTTATCTAACACGAGACAATAATACATAAGACTCATCAAATTTATATTATTTTGATAATCTGGAAAATATTATATATTTTTCCCCAACATATATATAAAAAGTACTTGGAGTGTAATAATAAGGGATTCATATAAAATTTAATGTAATTTCTTTATTTTTGGTACATATATAAACTAAAGGTAGCATTGAGCTATCAATGATGAAAAGGTACTGCATATGGTATTTTTTTATAAATTAAGTACCTGATTTGTGATTAAATATTTTTAGGTTTTAGACTCTTGGTAGGTGTAAAAAAAAAAAGGTAAGCTTTTGGACCGCGATTTGTGATTATTGATTCCCTATGTTTTACATTTTGAGTATCCATCATGATTGATTTGTGATTATTGATTAAATATATTCTATTATACTATATTTATTAGAATAATTGATATACTCACTCTGTTTGTAAATAAGTGTCGTATTAATTTTTTTTCTTCCCTAATAAGTGTCATATTTCATAAATTTAGAGTATAATTATGATATTCTTTACATTTTACCATAATTTAATACTTTTTAAAATTTCTTAATTAGTCGTATATATGCATTTATTATAATAATTATTAAATCTACAAAAGGTAAATTTTCTATTTTTTTAATTGTGATTGACGATTAAAAATATTTAATAAAAGACAAAGAGAGTATATAATGCCACCTTACCTAATTAGTGGTTTGGTGAATATCAGTATATTTTGTTGTATTACTTTGATAAATAGAATTTTATGTAATTTATTGTTACTAAGATTTAAGATTCAAAGTACTATAGATAGAATTTTACTAGTAAAACAAATGATACAAAAAAAATTTAATTAAAATCGTTTCAAGTTCCATGTAGTGAATTATAATATCTTAAAGTCGTAGCGTAATTTTGTGATCACAAAATTACATACAGTTTTCAATTTATATGGACCAGTCATCATTTTTCTTCGTAAGAAAAACATATTACTTGTTATATTATCTTTATTATGTGGAGTATAATCTTATATGTGAATGCAGAAAGAAAATTGTATTAAATATCTATCACCCAATATATTTGAAGAGAGAGAGTGTGTCATCATAAAAAGGGAAAAAATGCAGCATTTTATGTCAGATAAAAGAAATTATGTAAAAGTTGCTGTCAAATGTTGTGCATGTGTCAGCCAAGAAAAAATGATTTTCTAAATGTACAATTATACCCTTAAAGGATTTAGAAACATTTTAGGAAGAAACTTTCTTAACAGGTACCACAAATGTGATTTTTTTGAGTCCATGAAAGTAATTTGTGATTTTTCCGAGTCTATAGACCGCAAATGTGCAACCACTCTATCTACAGGGACTAAATATGAAGTTCACTCAATAATTTAGTGGTAATAGTGAAAAGTACCACTTTTAAATGCTTAAAACTAAAAGTTGTCCGCTAACATTATTTCCACAATATATAGTCAAGTTTGGCTTGAAGACATAAATATTTTTTATTTAAGTCATCAATTTTTACCTTCTTCTACCTATTTCACTTTCTATTTCTCTTATCTCTCTCTCTCTCTTCAACATTATTTTGTTTTCTCTCTCCCCCTCCCTTTGACATTGCTAAAAATTTAGGCAGTCCTGTCGGAACTTTTCGCAATTGTCTCCCTACAATCGTTCATTTATTTCACTCCGATGACGAGATTTCCAGCCATCTTATCTATGTAAATTCTCTTTAACACTTGTGTTTTTTAGATCTAGAATAATAAAAATCATTAATGCTCAAGAAATATATGGTACGCTTTGTACTAAGGTCTGGCGCGACATGCCAGGACAAGGCGTGCGAGACTTTGGTACGCGTGATCCATAAAGCCAAGACCCGGTATGCTCGACTTTGGTACTCATGGTACGAATTTGGAAAATTCGAACCACATGTAACTAGGCAGAGCGCGTAATGTTAATATCTGGCGCGCTCGATTTTGGTATGAGTGGTACGCATGCTTAGGCAGAGCGCGCAATAGTCAATGCTCGGTGCCCTCAAGTTTGGTGAACATGCTACGAATTTTAAAAAATTCAAACCATACATACCAGAGTAAGGTAAGCAGTGCCATGTCTCAAGGAGCTCGACTTTGATATGCATGGTACGTAATTAAAATTCTAACCATGCGTATAAAAATGGAGCGCGATGCCAAGTTCCGAAGGACTCGACTTCTAATTGAACACAATTTTCTGCCAATTGCAAAAAAATAAATAAATCCAACTACTGAGTCTAGCAATTTAGTGCCAAAACGGCGATTCTTGTCGACCTTCGAAATTAGGTTGGACCCAATCAAATCAGAATATACATTTGAGCACTCGAAATATTTAATTAGGCTTCATGAAATATGGATAGACTTTTGCCTTTCTATTTTCCTCATATTGTGCAGTTAACCTCAAATATAAAATCTCATTCTTCAAATAATTGATATAAACACTTGTACAACTCTTTAAAAAACACTCATACAGAACCACACAGCTATCAGCCTACACAAAATGTTAGTAAATTTTTTAAGAAATACTAGTACCTCAATGTCACACACAACCTTTTTCTTAGTGCATTTGATGAAACTAAAATGGAATCTAAGCGCATATATGTATAAATCAAACACCATCCATGTGGTTGTCTATTAATTGCCTATTTCTTTGGATTATTTATCAATTATTCATAAGTCTTATATTATTTTTTACTTTTTTTTAATCAAGAAACAACATCCACATTCATATCCCTTTATCATCCATTTCCTTGAATTATTCATGGATCTCATCTTTTGATTTTTTATTTATTTATTATATTTATTATATATTTTAATTAAACTAAATTTCTGATTTAATTAAAAATTTAAATTTCATAAAAAATAGGAAAAACTACATAATTAAAAATCCTAATATTACATTAATGAAAGTCAAAAATTACATAACTAAAAATCCTACAAACACATTATTGAAAGGGGAAAAATACATAATTGAAATCATAATCAATCATCAAGGGGGTCAAAGTCTGCCCAAATTTCTTCGATTAAATTGTGTTGGAGTCGATCGTGGTTAACGGCATCACGCAACGACTCACAACGACTTCGATATTCTCGAAATGCTTACGGTGCACCTTGATTTGGGGCGTCAGTTACGATCAAGGAGCTAGAGGAGCTGACCATGTTCTTATCTGCCCAATTAAGGATGTATGATCCTTCACCATCGATAATAATGTTGTGCAATATAATGTACACATGCATGACATTGACAAGAATGACCCTATACCACGAATGCCCCAGACCTTTGACGATCACGAACTATGCTTGTTGGATGCTGAATGCTTGTTCGATGTCTTTACGCACCGACTATTGCTTCTGCGCGAAACAAGCTTTTTGGGATCGGTTGGACACAAGAAAGACTTCACGAACGTTGGCAACTTTAAATAGATGCGATCGAGATAGTAGCCCATGTTGTACCGACGTCCATTGGTCATGAATTATATCATCGGTGCCCTCTCGTGCAAGACGTCGTTGAAAACGTATGAGTGGTTGAGCATGTTTATGCCGTTGTTGGATCCGGTGACACCAAAAAATGCATGTCAAATCCAGAGGCAGTGGTCGGCGACTGCTTCTAGCACAATTGTTGGATGAGTGCCCTTATAGCCACTAGTTTATTTGCTCATCCATGTCGTTCGCCAGTTTTTTACTGCCAGTACATGCGGTCGATGTTGCCAACCATGTCGAGGGAGCCGTGGTATGCTTCGTGCAGATGGATCATTGTTGGCAGTTGAATGTTGTAGGTGCCCTCAGATATTTTGCGCCGAAGACATCATAAACGCCCTTGTAGAATCACTTCAAGCATTCACGCTCCGTGGTCTCGGCAACGTGCAAGTACTCATCGAACATATAAGCACAGCTACTCGTCGCCAACACTTTTGAAGCGTCGAATGACCTTGTTGTCTGAGTGTGTCCAGTCGTTGTTGGAAGCATTCCTCCTGCGCTCCCTCTACGCGCAGGAATAAATCCATGTGCATACGGAACAAATGGCGAAATACATCTTTTCCACATCGTGGCTAGTCGAAGAAATAGTCATCCACCAGTTGGGCAGCAGAAACTTCTCGTTCCCAATGCATGTATCTTTTGTATCGAACCTCAGGAGCATCTGCCAGAGGAGGCTGCAAATAATAACTCATAGTGGCAGCTTGAAGTATCGACATAAGTTGTTTTGCACTTTCGTTGTCCGAACCGTCATTGTCAACGCCGTAGTATGGATTCATTTTGTCGGAGGCTTGAAGAAAAAATATAATATGTGAAGAACAAGAAGAATAAGAAGAAGAAATTGAGAGAGAAAGTACAAAGATGAAGAAGAAATTGGGTGAAAATTAAAGTGAGAAAATGAGGTATTTATATAGGGGTTGGGATAATTATAAAAAATAACTTAAAATTGGGGTAGCCGTTAACAGATAGTATGAATGTTTTTTTTTAAATCGATTTTATTTAATAAAAATTAAAAAGGCAGACGCCCACTCGCATGCCCAACGAGTAGGCGAAACGCACCACATCTATTGGCCACAAAATGGGGGCACATTGCGGGCCAGCTTGCATCTTTCCCTCCATCACGAGATGCTCGTACCTTGGGGTACGGGCCACACAGGCCGCGTTATGGATGCCTTAATAATTTACTAATTCACTAATGACATAAAAGAAATAAAGTAGCAAATCGGAAACGAGCATCTGAATGAGAAATTTCTTGACTTCCTGACCGAGCGCAGGGGTACGACGGATCTTACGGCGGATACAAAGGATCTCGGGACGACAAATGCAGAAGATCTCGTGGCGGCGGACGCAAAAGATCTCATTGACGACGGATTAGACGAGTGGGGGCATATCGGATCTGATTGGCGGCGGCGCGAAGATGCATGGTAATGTTGACAAATTTAGGGGTTTCAAGAATAGAGACATAGAATGATGGTGGCGGCGCAAACTTTAGTCAACGACGACGATGAATAGTTGCTCGACGACAGAGGTTGGTGGAGAATTATGGTAGTGACTGTGGATTTTAGGGTTGGGGGAGAATTAGAGTGGAGAGAGTTTCCAGATTTAGAATTCGGAAAAAATGAATATAAAATTTTGGTTGGTCTATAAAAAGGAAAAATTGATTGAAAATTATGTCCTAGGGCAATTTTGTTCGAGAATTCATAGTGGCAAAATTTTATTCAAACCAAGTTGATGACCAACTTTTAATTTACACTATCTAAATAAGTTACTCTAAATTTTTCTTCAATAATTTATTATATGAATTAACTCAACTTTTGAAGCAGGTCCACAGCTTATTCTGAAGAAAGTCTCTAAGACCATCAAAAACAGTAGCTCGCAAGGAGAGCCGCATGCCCATATCAACGAGCAATCCTTGTTGGAAGGAAGGGAGCCACCGAGATGGGCCTCAAGTGCGGCTCGTGAGCTGTGTTTGGCCGCCACGCGCGCGTGAGCCGCACGCGGCCATCGTGGCCAATGTTGTGTAAGCGTGCTCTTCCCGTGATGGGTAATTGAGTGTATTTCGTCGCCGGTACTGTATGCGCAGACAATTATTCATGCGCATAGCGGATATGTTGGTCGCTCGTGAGGAGTCTTTGCAGCAGCAGTCGGATGTTATCGGGCGTCAAGGGCTATCGTCTTGCGCCATATGTACTGAGGTTGTTCGGGAGACGTAGTCAAAGCTTGGTGAAGAAATTCAAATTTCAAGACGCTAGTAGTTGGTTTGAGTAAAATAAAGAGTTCCGACTTCGGTTACAGTAGCAGGCGAGCATAAACCCTAAAAATAAATGAAATCTAAGCAAGTGAACCTGCCAACTATCTAGGATATATAAATAAATATTTATAATTGCATTTAAAATGAATATGAAAAAAAAAACGAGATCCATAAATAGTGATAAATGAAGAACAAAAATACTGCCCTCTGTTGTAAATATTAATATTTTAAGAGAAAAATAATTATATAACTAATCAATAGTGCAAGAGAATGACATGAGAATGCTCTCTATGGTGGATGCTATAATATTTTTAAATTATCTGTAAAAACTAAATTGATTATTACGAAATTGAAGAACTTTTTATACAAAATTGATAGTGTTTTCGAATTCTTTTTTACTCAACATTTGCAACATAAATGGCGAAGCCAACTCTTTGTTTTACCATAATCCTTTTTTTCTTACCTCAAATATTTCGTTTATTTTATATTGATTTCATATTAATGACATATTCCTTTTCTATGAGCGAGCATTTATGTTACTTGTCAGAAATTGGATTTGTAAAAATTTAGCACAAATGAACGGGCAATCTAATAGTAAAAGTTAAAACAGATGGGGAGAATTTGTTTTGTCGGCAATTCACGAAAGAGAGGGAGCGCACTAACCCACCACGGCCACTTCATTACCATCCACGCGCTA
The DNA here is from genome assembly GCA_034509125.1 of Monilaria moniliformis. Taxonomy (NCBI): domain Eukaryota; kingdom Viridiplantae; phylum Streptophyta; class Magnoliopsida; order Caryophyllales; family Aizoaceae; genus Monilaria; species Monilaria moniliformis. The sequence continues at coordinate 7,758 of JAYDZE010171114.1, read as the reverse complement.
ATCGACCCGGTTATTATAGCACACGTCATTTCCCTTATCAAGCGCGTGCTCAGTACTCTCTTGATCCTCACCGACAATTTTGAACTGAGTCAAAAATCTTCTTCTTCTTTTTATTATTTATTTATTTTCCAGCAAGCGGCTTGTATTTCGTCACGTTAATGCCCAAGTTGGTTAATCATATTTTGATATTTACTATTTAGCTTTAATTTTACTTCGTCTATTTATTCATTCGAAGGAGTATGTTTATATGCCAACAACCTCAAATAAAAGTATATTAAAGGAAGCAAATATTAAATAAATAAATATTTAAAAAGGAATAATTCGTACGAGCACTCCACAAGGAAAAATCTGAAATAAGCATTTGTTTCTATTTTTTTATTTTCTAAATATTGAGAAAAGACATTCTTTGCTCTTTGCACTTCACTCATCTCTCTCTCTCTCTCTCTCTCACACACACACACACACACACACACAAAAAAACGAAGTACACTAATCCATCAGTCGCAACTTGCAAAACAGGCCTTTTTGCTGTTCTCTTGCTCTCATTCCACACAATTCCTCTCTTCGCTGTAAGACTTACTTCTTTCATTTCTATGCAGATGCTTTAGTTCAGTTACTAGTTCTAAATGTGTACAGTTTTTGTTCCAAATTTCATCACCTGGTGCTGCAATGTGGTATAATTTTTTGGTATTTCGCTACTTTGAGCTGCTGTTTGGATCTGTTTTTTTGCAGAGTAATGTTTGCGTATGTTGTGCTTTAAATTTCCTGTTGATTTTCCATCTCAATTCTACTGTATTGATGCAATTTATGTGAAAATTCCTGTTTAATTTGGTCGCTGATGGTCTTCATTTACGTTTCTTCAATGGTTTTTTAGATTTCATGCTGAGGCTCAACATGTAACATTGAGATTTCATATTGGTACAGTGGAGGAGCATTTATGTTTTTCTGGTGACTGAACTGACTAGCATGTGAAACCATTTATTATGCATTTTATGTGAAGATTCCCTTTTATGGAAGCTGATGGTTTTAATTAGTCTTATGATAAATGCCATTTATCCGCCAGATCAACATCTAAGCATGAAATTTATTGCCGAAATTTAGGATTGTGCTTACGTCTTGCTCTCCACTGTATTTACTGTTCCGGATTCTTATGAATTAATTTTGAGGGGTGAGAAGCTGAGTTGATGCGAGAATGGTTCAAGGTCCAAGGGCCAAAACTAGGAAAAGCCCTTGTGTTCAGCTTGACTACATTATCCAAATTCAGGAGATAAAGCCGTGGCCCCCTTCTCAGTCTCTGAGAACAATTCGTGCTGCTCTTATCCAATGGGAACATGGTGAGAGGAATTTGGGATCGACCAATCAAGTTGTGCCTTCAGTTGGGGCGGATGCTGGTGTTGGTGATGGAAAGATTGAATTCAACGAGTCTTTTAGGCTTACCGTGATGCTGGTGCGGGAGAAGTCTATGAAAGGTGGGAATGGGGACACTTTCCAGAAGAACTGCATTGAGTTTAATCTTTATGAACCACGACGGGACAGGTCAGCGAAGGGTCAGCTGCTGGGAACTGCTGTTATAGATTTGGCAGAATGCGGCATTATCAGAGAAAGTTTGTGCATTAGTGCTCCTGTTAACTGCAAACGAACATATTGGAACACGGCACAACCGCTTCTCTTCCTTAAGATCCAGCCATATGAGAGGGGCCGCCAAAGCTCGTCATCAAGGGACAACTTGATGAGAGAAGCTTCGATGGACATGAGTAATAACGATTCAGTTTCTGCATTGAGTGAAGAATATGCAGAAGAAGCTGATGTTGCCTCATTTACGACAGATGATGATGCTTCCTCAAACTCATCTCTGGCTGTTACTTCAGCAGATTCAAACGGAAGTTCATCACCTCAAAATAAAGATGTAAGAAACTTTTCTGGAATCTCATTTAGACCCTTTGCATTATCTTTATTGTTGATGAGTTTGTTCATCACCTCTTGATCTCTGTTGTTAGTCACACAGTTAAACTTGTATTGTTTAAACTTGTATTGTTTAGCATTCTTGTTGTGCTATAGAATGATTTAGCCTGATATTTGTTAATTGCAGAACAGAACAGTGGTTCTGAATGATAAAGAAGCTAAATCAGATGGGGAGCAAGCGGCTGAATCTTATGTGAAACCAAAAGAGAATTCTTTGCATTCCTCTTCAGCAGATTCAACTTCTGATCTAGCATGGATCTCAAATAAAATTCTTTCACGAAGTTCGATGTCATCAGCACCAGAAGAAATGGTGAAACAGCTAAGCTCAAACAATGAAGTTAACGAAAATGAAAAAGAAGCAGAATGTATTAAGCAAAATGTTTCTAGTGGTGTTAAAAGTGTCCAAGTTCACCAAAGGGATGAGGATGTAGATACTGTTCTTCACCACAAGCAGGACGGCTATAACGCTTCATTTGCTGGTACAGAAGATGAAAATGCTGGACAAACTAGTTCACCTGGAAGTGGTTTTGTAGATGGTGAGATCATAGAAGAAAGACATCAGAAGTACACTAATAAAACAACAACCTTGGAAGACAAAGAGCACCATCCTCTGGTAGACCTGACCAGTGGCTTTTCTGAAGTTGATGCCCAAAGGCAATTGAATCTGGAAAATGGTCTACCTTCTGCAACTGAGGAAAACTTTGCATTTAATAATAATAATTCAAATGTTGATAGATTGAAGCATGGGAAGTCAGTTCGATCATCTGCGGAGTCAAGCAGAAGCAATGGCCCTGTTAGAAGCAACCGATTTCTTGTGGCCGATGCTCAGAATCATTCTCGAGTTTCTGTAAGCTGTGAGTCAAAAGATTCTAAGACATTTGAAAAGAAAACAAAGGAGCCATTTTTTGATGGTAGAATCCAGCATTTGGAAAATAGAATGAAAGTTTTAGAGGAAGAGTTGAGGGAGGCTGCTGCTATAGAGGTTAGTCTTTACTCTGTGGTAGCAGAACACGGAAGTTCCATGACCAAAGTCCATGCTCCAGCTAGACGTCTCTCGAGGCTCTATTTCCATGTGAGCAAACTGAACTCGAAAACAAGGAGAGGCACTGCTGCTAAAAGTGTTGTATCTGGATTAGTATTAGTTTCCAAGGCATGTGGAAACGATGTACCAAGGTATAACTGTTCTCATCATCCTACTTCTGAAGTTTGTGCTTTGTCTGATATAACATGAGTTACTAGCTTTCTGCAGTTTCAGGCTCAACACTTACTCTATCTTCAATCTTTTTTTGCTGTCTGTTACAACTTTATTTGCTGCCCGATACATCTCTTTTTTTTTCTTGGTCCAATACATCTTTTGAGCATTTAACAATCACACAGTTGTAAGAAAGCATATTATCATATTCTGATTATCTAGATGCTATTATTTTTAATTGAGTGCGAATCCACACTATTATGCAATGATGTGGATTTGGCAGGACGAAGTTTTTTAAATTCTCATAAAAATTGATCAACTGGTATGTCTGCTTTCAACTAGAGTCCTGATATTAAAGTCTTCTTCTGGTACAGATTAACTTTCTGGCTCTCAAATTCAATTGTATTGAGAGTGATTGTCAGCAAGTTTCTTAGAGACAGTAAGCTGCTTGGTCCTGTCACTGGAAAAGAGGGGGACAGCAGCGGAAAGAGAAAATCATTGTCACATAAGTGGGAGTCCTTCCCTAGTATGAGTGCTAGAAGTGCTAATGAGGAATGTTTTGGCAACTGGGAGGAACCTTCAACATTTATAGCTGCTTTGGAGAAGGTTGAGGCATGGATATTTGTACGAATCATCGAGTCCATATGGTGGCAGGTACTCTTTTCCACCCATTCCCTAGAGGGGTTGATTCAATTTCAGTGTCAAATCATGAGATTTGAGCTGAGATAACATAACCAATTCATCCTATTTGTAATTGGCAGTTGACATTATTTTGATTTTCCCCCTAACTGAATGATCTAAACCACTTATCTAAGTTGCTCTTATACTTTCTTGCCTGTAGACGTTTACTCCACATATGCAGTCGGGTACTGCCAAAGAAATTTCCAGCAGTGTGGATTCTGAATTTTGCAAGTTATACCAGAGAACCTCCAGTTCCGTTAAACAGCAGCAGGGAAGTTTTTCTCTGGAACTCTGGAGAAATGCTTTCAGAGATGCATGTGAGAGGATATGTCCTGTTCGAGCTGGAGGACATGACTGTGGCTGTTTGCCTGTGCTCTCAAAAGTGGTAATTTCTTCAGTTTTTTCCTTTCATGGTTCAAAATTAGATGGTGTCGTTTAACCCTCAAATTGTACGATTGTACATTTTCGTTGTGTTAATCTAAAACATACCCTGTATCTTTGATTGTGTTAGAAGACGATGCACATTAGCGCTTATCAGTGTATCAATTAGTATGTCCTGCAGAACTTGAGTCCTGGACATATCATAATCTAATAACTAACTTCCAATTAGATATCAATACAATGGCCGTTAATGCTCATAAGATTATCAAGTCTGCAACACAAGTTGCTGTGTAGCTCTGATGCACTCTTTTATAACTAGATAATGGAGCAATTGATAGCTCGACTAGATGTGGCTATGTTCAATGCCATCCTTCGAGAATCATCTGATGAAATCCCAACAGATCCTGTAGCGGATCCTATTAGTGATGTTGAGGTTCTTCCTATTCCAGCAGGGAAAGCTAGTTTTGGTGCTGGTGCACAACTAAAAGTTGCGGTGAGCCTTATCCCTAGAGTTGGCTTACAATCCTAGACTAGAATCAGAATCCATTTTTGTTCTTCTCTTTATTTTACAAGCTCTGATTAATGTGTTGTGACAGATTGGGAACTGGTCCAGATGGCTTACTGATATGTTTGGTGTCGATGACGATGATTTGCTCGAGAATAACTCAGAAGCCACTGTTGATGATGGTGAGCGAATATCAAAGGATACATCATCAAAGTGTTTTCATCTCCTGAACGCACTGAGTGACCTTATGATGCTTCCCAAAGACTTGCTACTGAGTCAGACAGTTCGAAAAGAAGTGAGAGAGCCTCAGCAGCCTTTTTCTTCTGTCTCAGTTATGCTAACACTCATTTTCTTATGCCTTTTTGCTTTCCCCATTTAGGTATGTCCTACATTTGGTCCTCCCCTTATTAGAAGGGTTCTCAACTTTTTCATTCCAGATGAGTTTTGCCCTGATCCAGTTCCCGCAGTCGTACTTGAAGCCTTAAACTCAGAGGTTCGTCATTATATTTAACAGAAATAGGCTCACAAGTAGTAGTCCGTATGACTGCATTTGAAAAATGATCACACCCCCTTGTCTATATTGCAATGTAGGATCCTTTTGATTCAGAGGGTGGCTCCATCATGAACTTCCCGTGTGGTGCAGCACCAATCGTATATCAGCCACCGTCAGCTGTTTCAGTTACTAGTTTCTTAGGAGAAATTGATGGTCATTCTCAGCTGACACGTAGCCGGTCCTCTTTGCTGAGGAAATCGCAGACGAGCGATGATGAACTGGACGAGTTGGATTCACCGTTGAAATCCATCATCTCGGAAGCGGTCGAGGCATCTCCTTCGTCAGCAAAGCATGGTTGGACACTGAAGGAGAATGGAAGCCGCAATCCTTTGAGGTATCAGCTCCTTCGGGACGTGTGGATGGATTGTGATTAACGAATGATTTGGTTGCAGCTATCAATCAACCTCGAAACAATCAGCATTTTCATCATCAGATGTTGGAATCATGTAAAAATTCTGGCAATAAAATGTATAGGTTTACAGTTTACTAGTTCAGTGCGTTGGCTTTCTTGATATGACTTTCATGTTGGTCTTATTTTGTTGCTGCGTATAAAAAAGGGGATATTTTAATTCTTAACCAAAACAGATTCTCTGGTTTTGCTGCAAAATTCAGACGTGCGAGGTAAACGTAGTTGCAATTTGTGTGTCCAAGTACGACTCCCCACCTTGTCCATTATAAATTTCAAGATTTTAGTAACATTTATTATAAAAAGTAAAAGTGGTTAATGAAAAATTGCAAATTAAATATAAAAAAGTCCAGTTGGGTTAATGAACTCTAATAAACAAAATTAAGACAAATTAAAACAAAAAAGATTAAAATTGAGAATTTTTAATTATAAACAAAAAGGATTGATAATTGGACATGAAAAGTAGGTCCATAGGTGTGTAATCAATTGTATAGAGAGTAGAGATATAACTGTTTTCTTTTTTCTTTTCTTTTCTTTTTTTCTTTTTCTTTTTTTAATTACATTCCAGAGTTTTAAAATGAGGCGTTTGACTGGAAATAAATCACTTTGTACAAAACTGCTAGAAAACAAATACAAACAGGCTGAACACACATGGGCCGGCCCTTCCAGAAGCAGATGCCAAACTCCCGAAAAAGAAAAACTAAATAAAAAAAGAAACGCCCACCGTGGGGCTCGAACCCACGACCACAAGGTTAAGAGCCTTGCGCTCTACCAACTGAGCTAGACGGGCTTCTTGTTGGCTTTGCAATACAGATAATATTATTTAGAGTTTACAAGCATTCGCAAATACTCAATTTTTTTTAAATAAAAATAAGCCTATATTTTGGACATTTGGAAATAGTAAAATAAGTGTATATAATTAGGTTAGAAGGAATATTAGATTAACGACCGTCATTCACAATTTATCTAGTATTAATGAATTGTGATATTTATCCTTCAATTCTTGTAACTTATAACCACCCAATTAAATCAAGTATCATGATCTTCTTTTTAAGGAAAAAAAATTCCAACATTTTTTTGAAAGACAGAAGATATTATAAAAATGTGTACAACGGTCAATATTTTTTTCCAACATTTATTAGATTTATGTAGTTGTCGAGTAAAATGCATTTGTTGGGTTGGTTCCAATTAAATTTGAAGAAAGTTTCTCGGAATTTTGTCGGTTTTGATTTAATAAATAAGAATATGTGTGACTATTTATTAAGTCCCATAATTTTCTAAGGGATGACTCGGCAGTTAACATCACAAATTATTGCTACACGTGTTGGAAAATGTTGTGTCGGTCCCTTATTAAATTATGACAACTTGTATTCTTGTATTATGAAGCAAGTGGATATTACCATCTTTGGCCTTTAGGTACAAGTAACGACACGATAAGCATGTGATTAGTTTATTAAAATTTTGTGCACGTTGACCAATTGACAACTACCAGAAAATTGTTGTACCTGCAATTTGCCACACCGAATCAACACGCTGAAATTAGCCACAACCGATAAGGATTCATAGATTCCTAAGAATACTTTGACATAGTATGATAATCTTATCGTAAAAAAAGAAAAAAACTATTAACAACCGTCACATGTACATAATATATAAATATACAGATATGGTTGGATTGTTGGAAATTGTCACAGCTCTGTATGTCTTCTTTTCTTGCTATGGGCTGGTTGAGGATATGTGACATTGTGGAGCCCCTGCGCACATAGGTGCGGTCCATTGGGCTTGGGCTCTTTTCCTTCAGAGATAGCCCCGAATAGTGCGTGAATTTAGTCCCCCGAATACCCCTCAACAAAATGGTAAGAATATGATGAACCCAATGCTTTTAACTTTAGGATTGCCTGCCTATATGAGGGGAGAAGCCGTGTTATCTGCTTGTTATATCATAAGAAATTAGACAATACGCATTTTGAATTATGGTAGGGGTGAGCATTCGGATTTCGGTTCGGATTTTTGCCTAATCCGAACCGATCTGAAAATCCGAAATTTTCTAAAAATTAAATCCGAACCGAACCGAATTA